>CAKAOI010046009.1:0-176286 GCA_916701655.1 Sebastiscus albofasciatus | reverse complement strand
AAGTAGATCTTCTCCTAAACCTAACTAAGTAATTGTGTTGCCTAAACCAAACCAAGTCGATCTTTTCCTTAACCTAACTAAGTGGTTTTGTTGCCTAAACCTAACCAAGTCAATCTTTTCCTAAACCTAACTAAGTAGTTTTGTTGCCTAAACCTAACCAAGTAGATCTTCTCCTAAACCTAACTAAGTAATTGTGTTGCCTAAACCAAACCAAGTCGATCTTTTCCTAAACCTAACTAAGTAGTTTTGTTGCCTAAACCTAACCAAGTTGTTTCCTGGGAAGACCCAAGTTTATTTTGAAAAGACAGTATGCATGTAATGAGCGGAAATTGACACATCTTGCTGGACATTCATATGAAAACGCACAAAAAATGAGGAATAACTTTTCTTAAGATATCATACAAACTATTGTATGATGATTACGTTGAATAGAAACATAAAGCTGCAGATGTGTCCTAGTTCTAACTCTTGCTATGTTCAACTCATTAATTACATTATCAAATCATATATTCTTAATTTCAAGGGAGATCAAGCATAGTATTTAAATGTGAAATACATTTCAACACTATAATCATATCAGACAGTTCAATTAATATTTATGAACATGAACAAGGGAACCCCAAAGCTAAAATCCTACCAACCACGACTATGTGACCAGCATCCCATTTCTTCAGCTGCTCTCCTGTCAGAGAATGGGGGGCCGACTCTGCAGTCTGACTCTGTAGAATAACTGTAGGTCTTTTACACCCAAATGGGTTTCATTTCATAAAAGCGCTCAGAGCTCTGAACCAAAAGATGTGCCTATATCCCCAGAAAATAGCCTTGGGCGCTGTCACACTATTCACAAAGTTGGCCCATCCGCGGCGAATGGAGCAGCTCCAGGAGGCGTCGCTTGATGACATCAAAAGATTAGTCTTCACTCTCTTGTGTGAGACTTCCAGAGAGTTTTTTTTTTTATGTTTGCAGAGGTAGACTGAATGAGCCAAGGTCATAGAGACAAAGTGTACACTTTGACTTTTAAAACATTTAAATCGATTCGGTAATGCTTTTGAAGGCTGCAGGGGACGTCACAGTATTCAAGGTTGGATTGTAATTTTATTTATGTTGGTACAACTGACTGAAGTGGCTTAGTTCTGTATAACTGTGTATCTTGGAGAGCTCTTCTAATGACAAATAATTCTGGTAGAAATCGCCATAATAGTAATTAGTAGTAGAAGATAATGAATGAGCAAGACAGTCTAAGAAGAGAGAGATTCCTTTATATGATGTTCCAGTTGTAAACAGTTTGTTGCATGAAGAGTCTTAAAGGAATATTTCAGCCAAATATTTAACAATCTCCTGGCCAAAAATGGACTGGGTGGGCGAAGTGTGTGTGTATGTGTGGTGGGGGAGTAATTGATATTCAAATCATAATTTCTGGGTGAAGTACAAAAAAAAACTATCAAACCAAAGTCCTGGACTGAAGTCAAAGCGCAGAGACGGCACATGAGTCCACTCCTGCTGATGTTCTACATTGAAAGTTGATGAGATTCAGTGTCCATTTATATTTCAAAGATTTTCAATTATGCAATGCACCCCTTTGATAGGCGCCATGTAAAGGTCAATTTGGGCTTCACACATTGAAGGTTTGAGTAATTCATTTGCTGTGGCACAGTCATTTTTCTTACTTGCAGCAGAACGAATGAGGACTAATGTGGTCGGCCTGCAGTGTGTTGCAAATTCTGATTTGTGCGCTAGTGCGTTATATACTATACGAGTTTACTACGGAGCCGTTGTCCTCCCCAACCTGCTGTACGGAGCCAAATTATGGACCACCTACACCTGAGAGCCCTGGAACAACACCACCAAAGATCCTTACGTAAGATTCTGAGGATCAGCTGGGAGAACAGACGCTCCAACATCTAGAGGAAGCCAAAATGACCGGCATCACCGCCACAATAACGCAATGCCGACTCTGATGGAGCGGCAATGTCATACGCATGTCCAACACACATCTCCCTGAACAGATCCCAGCTGAAGGAAGGTCAGCGAGCCCCCGGCAGGCAAAAGAAACGTTTCTAGGACAATATCAAGACCAGTCTGAAGAAATTCCACATCACATCGAGCAACTGGGATTACATTGCACTGGACAGGCGCTGCTGGACAAAATCCGTGCAAAAACGACAGCACCGCAAGGACAGAGAGAAAAAGCCTCAACCACCACCAACTTCTACCATTAACCCCTGCAAACACTGCACCAAAGTATGTGGATTGGCCTCTACAGCCATCTGAAGACCCACAAGTAGATGACCCAACAGAGAGGAATGGCACACTTGCCTTGAGTGACCGCATATAATGATATGAGTTTCTAAATTATGCATTAGGTCATATTAACAAACTTGTCTGAATTATGTCCAATGGAAGATACACTTTCATGCTAACTGTTATCATGTGACCAAAGTCCCATATTTATACTACGTTTCAGACAACCCAAGAGGTCAGAAAACAAGAGTTCCAGGTGCACGATGCCAAACGTCAACAAAAATCATGGCTGAAACCTGATGTTTCTTTGGCAAATGCACACACAACTCTCAACAGTTCAGCCTCCGCATTTTACGGGCACTTTTAACATTTCACCTAACAACTTAAGATAACTTTCAGAGATTGTTTATCGTAATCAGCTACCTAATTACATGGCGACATACAGTATTTTGACATCAATTTACATACAGAACAGGTTTTATTATGATAATATGTATTATTTTAATCAAATACAGGCATTACATTGCCTTTTAGTCGATTGTTTACCATTTACAATGTGCGCTTCCATTGTTGTGTGATGTCAGACAACTGCTTCTTCGTGAGTTTGGGGTAGATTGATTTGCCCTGAGTTCACAAGTAGGAAGTCCGGTGTTCCATTTTCTCATAGGAGGTCGAACATTTTCAGATTTCAGAGCATTAATTCATGTGATGACAACTCAGAATCTGGCTGAGATACCATTGAAAACCCCAGAAAAGGCTTGTATGTATTGAAACAATAAAAATAAAACAACAAAAAAACATAATATTAAAAAAAAAAAAGATATGCACACTATAGATCAACTGATTTATCCAGTCATCTTTTTTGCACAATATTTTGCTGTTAAGATTCAGCTTGTAACGCTTCTGGGCTGTACAGAGACTAAAACGCAGAGACACACAGGACACGAGAGGTCAAAAAGGTAAAGTCTCCACTAAAGAAGAACAAGCAGTTATACAAAGGTGGTCGGTTCAAACAGAGCAAACAAATCTAGACAGGGAGGAGGCAAAAATCCAACTACCAGGGAACGAGGTCAAAAACCATTGAAACTAGCACTAAGACATGCTTGAGAGCTACGTACTCACAAGGACAAACAAAGATGGTAGGGGAACAGGGAAAGCAAGGTAGTATATACACGGGGTAGGCTAAAATCAGGGGCAGGTGGGTAATGGAGGCAGGTGTAGATAATCAAGGAAGCGGGAAACACACGAAGGCAGGAAATGAAATGACAGGGGTCCTTCAAAATAAAACAGGAAATAATATGCACAGAAAAACAGGAATGTTGCACAGCATTTGTCTTCTCCGCTTAATATTTAAAGTGGCAGTAGGCAGAATATTTTTGGCATCATTTTTGGCATCATTATTTTTGGCATCAATATTTTTTATGAAAAAAGTTCCATAATAACCTTTCAGCATATTGTAATCCAGGTGTTCTGAGAGAAAACTAGACTTCTGCACCTCCTCATGGCTCTGTTTTCAATCTAGCCTGTGACTGAAGACTTTGACGAATCACAGGTCATTTCAGAGAGAGAACGTTCCTATTGGCTGTGTTACGGCTGGTGGGCGGTGCTTGGTATTTCCTCAGCAGATCTCTACATGTCTGCCGGGTCACAAACTTTCTCATTTTACAGCTAAACAGTACACTACAAGATGATTCTGAAAACATTTGAGGTGAGAAATAGGCATTACAGTAACAGAATATTGATTCGAATTTGCAACGGAGGACACTGGAGGACTCAGAGGCACATGATTGTTTTCAGATTACCTGTCTCATGCACTACTGTCAGGATATAGTAACCGTTTTTCATATTTGCTCCATTTCTACCCACTGCAGCTTTAAGGAAGAGCCAGCACAGTATGCAAAGGACTGTGATATTTTACTACCTGATGAAGAGTGGTGTCCTTTCTGATGTTCCGATATTTGTCGCGTCTGGTGACTCTATGGGAAAACCTTGAGTTTGCCTGAGTCACTTCCGACTGAAGGAGTTTAACTCACTTTATTTTCGTAGCTGCCAACACAGAAGGTCACTGAAAATGTTTTCTACCGTCGTTCTGAGAACTTGACCTAAAACGCATATCCTCTGAGTTGTTGTTGACATTTTAAACCATTTGGGATTTCTAAACCTGTCTCTGGTTTCATTTTCAATGGTCCTCCAAAGGCAAATATCTAGCCGACTTTGAGAAAGGTACTTATCCTTCACGGTCGCCGGTGGTGCTACTCAGCATAAGAATGACACTGTATTGGTGGTGTATAACAGTGTGTTACTGAGAAAACTGCTGAGGAATCACAAGGACAATCAGTAAATCCTGTTTTTATAAAGAGCGGTAATCACACCCCCATTGGTGTCACCCTTGTCATCACTGTTGTTGTTTCTGCTTCATTATGCTTCATTTCGTCTCATCAACAAAATTCCGGCTACACTGTCCTCATAGTGTTTATTGCATCATCAGCATTATAACCGTCATTCACACTTCATCCGTTCCCCATCTCAGACGGATGGTTTGATGGAAGTAGGATTTAGCCTTTCTAATGTGAGAACGATTACCTGGACGTCTGATTTGATTTAAAGCAGGAGGGCAGCCACATCCTGTGAAGCATAATGGATTTAGCTAAGTAACTTCTTAATGCCCTTTCTGGACAGCATTCAAAACTTCTATTGGATTCTTTTCATCCTCCCTCCATCGTTCCTCGTCCTGTATCTCTTCCTCTCTCTCTCCCTGTCCCTCGTTCCACCCCTGCTTCCTCCAGGTCTCATGGTGCCACTTGGGTTGAATATGAAACTCACTTGGATGGCTGCAAGACAGTGTGGAAGTGTCACTAGAGAGGCAGAGAGAAAGGGTATGTGAGATAACGGTGGTCTTGCTATGCACCGCCAGTTGTATATCTGATGCTCTGTCAATCAGATGCTAACCTACCGTGGACCTTTACTTGAGATTCAGGGCATACTGTACCTTCAGGATACAATACAATAGATCCTTTCCTGTTTGAGATGGTTTTTCTATGTTTACATTCAAGGATTTATTTCCTTTATCTACGTGAAAACAACGTAACAGCTCAGTAAAACAGGTCGAGGACTCAAATGCTTTCGGCTCAGTTACAGGCACGCAGTCACGTCAGGCAAAAAAGGCATAAAACAGCAGGAATATGGCAAGACGACTACCATTATAGCTTGGACGGAGCAGAGAACAATGGCTGAAGAGGCAGGGTTAAGGGGATATTACACTTTTTCTCTATTGATTTGATTACGTCTGCCAAGACTGCAAATGCAGCAATGCAATGATCATAACTTCAAATGCATTCAGTTAGTGATTTCCAATTCTTTTCACATAATTCTCTTTACTTTCCACACAACTATTACATAGAAAGGTTTGCAGAACCTTTACATAAGAGCAGGAAGTGAGTGCAGAGAACTCTCAGCTCACAATATTGTCCTTCTTGTTCCCAGCGAAGAGCAAAATGCTTCTGTAGCTTTGGCTAATTAACTGCGAGAAGATATGCGGAGGTTCAAAGAGTGAAACCGTATGTACTGCAAATCCGTGAAGTGACCAGAGAGAGTAGGAAATGCAGCCGTGCTGTAGGGTTGTATGAATAAAAGTTGCAGGAGAATCTATGAAGGGACAACAGTTGTCCAGCTTTGTTACAGTGTTACAGTTTCATATTGAGCAATATGTGGTTTAATCTGACAGTAGAGCTGTGTTTCAGGAGCATTTCCAAGCCCATCTGACAATATAAAATGTCTGTTGTCCTAAATGAAACTGCAAATTTTTGTCAGTGTGGAATTTTACAAACACAAATATGTCATTGAGTCATGGACTTCACCTGGAGTACTGTCAGGCAAAACTATTTTACAGTGTATAAAGTGTCTACATGGTGCAAATTCCTATATACCAATTACAAATAACATAGCGCTGGGTAAAAAAATAACCATTCTTTTTGGTTTGATCTATGACTCAATATACAAATTAAAAATAACGTTACACTGGGTAAAATGAACCACCCCTTTTGGTCTAATTTTTGACCCAACAAAAAATGTAAATATGACATTGTTACTGGGTCAAAATAACCACGTATTGGTATGGCTGAATAACCCAATGTTAATAATAACATATCACACTAAAACTGGTTCAAAATAACCCAGTGTTTTGGGATTGTTGACCAAGTGGTTTTTATACCCATTGGGTAAACTTTACCCAGTACCGGGTTGGTGCTAGTTTGACCCAGTACTGGGTACCACGATTGACTCAAATTTGGTTAAAATTGACACAGTATTTTTTAGTGTGTAATGTTAATACATTTCTGCTTAGTTACAGCTACAAGGAACATTCATTTTGTGTTGATTTTGGCAGGCCCTGTGGACAAAGAATGGTAGTGTTGCTGAACACCAGAGTCCATTTCTAAAAGCTCTCATTACTACTACAATGCAAACTATTTTACAGTATCTGACCAGGGAGCATATTACAGTAAAGTCTATGAAAAATCTAGGAGCTGATGTAAATTACAGGCAACACAGTATATGGAGTAGCAAACAGTACTGTCAAAATGGTCTGTGTTTAAAAAAAGGATTGTTTGTCTGTCTTTTGTGTAACAGTATTCTCTTTGTAGACACCCGAGTTTTGAGAGCTTAACACCTTTTGGGACATTTGTTGTTTTGCAAACTGTACAAACTGGTGTTTGTATTATCCATTCTCAAAACTGCCCTTTTGTTTTTACAGTTTTGGATAATAATGAAGGATTCCCTATTCTCACAATTTGCCATCAAGAACCTGTTTTGCATCTTGCCACATATTAGCAGCCAATAATGAAATAAAGACTTGCGTGATGAAATCAACTAAAGAGTTAAAGAAACAGTACGAAAGCAAGAAAGCAGAAAAAGATGGTTCAGTGGCCTTAAACTGAATCTGTCACCTTCGGTGGCAGCTAATTGGCACTTTGAATTAATAAAAATCAGATTATGTTGACACACACCCATCTGTTTAGACATTTGGTTGCCCAGCATGTTTATGAAACACAATTTGCTTCGTTTACCTAATTGAATTTCAGTCAGGGGAGCATTTCCTCTCAGAACACAAAAAAAAAATAAAGTGCAAGAATGTTATGAGTTTGGCTCTGAGACATAATTTGGAGCGGAATAATAAATAAGGGGAGAGAAAGAGAGATTTGTCAGAGGTCAGGTTTGAAATACAATGATTTATTTAGTGCTAAGAAATCACGATCATACGCATGGCCAGTCTCAGGATGAATAATAGTTGGCACCAAAGGCACGTCACCGCCTGGCTGTGGGCAATGTGTTAATAATGCAGCAGAAAATGAGACATCTCAAAATTGCCACCCGCAAGAAATAATCTGCTACGTGTTTGTTGTGATCTTGACTTCATGACACAGAAAAAAAAGCAAGAATAACATCTGTTATTCATTAAATAATTACCTATTGGTGATGGGATGTGTTATTCCTGGCAACATTTTTATTAGTGTGTGGTTAATTGTCAAATTCACATTCTAAGACACAATAGAAGCAAAAAAAGAAGTCTTAAAAACAGACAGGGAAGTGGAACAACTTGGGCCAACCAGTGTCAAACATATCATTAATGTTACATAGCATAATGTTACATAGCTATACAACATGTCAATAGTGTGCATATAATACATTTCTGATTAGTTAAAGCAACTATGAGGAACTTTAATTTCATTGATTTTGGCGGTCTCTGTGGACAAAAGCGGTAGTGTTTCAGGGCACCTTTAAAGTCCCTTTAAGTTAAGTTCACACTACACAACTTTCAAAGTCATCATATTGCTGGACTGTTCATGCTACACAACTTACAGTCTTGTAATCGGGAGTCTTGAAGTCGTAGTTTTCACACTACATGACTGACCGGCGTCAGGGGGGTCACACACTACAAGATCTTTCACCAGGAGGAATCCCCGATGAGGTCTCCAAACTAGGAAGGGAACTGGGCAATTACACTGGTGGGAGACACAAGGGCAGGAAGTGAAGTATCTGAAACGAGAGACAAAGGTGAGTATACCAAAATAAAAAAAAAGGAAACAACTAAAAACTGGAAACAAGGCAAACATAATCTTAAAAAACAGGACCGGGATGTAACAGCCCATTGGAGTCTGAGCTGAAGGAGTTTCTGGTGAACCTGCATGATTTTATCTGCATGATTTTGTCTAACCCTAAACCTCACTGTTCGGTATGTATGCCTAATCCTAACTCTTTGTCTTGAGGGCAAATCTTACACCCAACCGTGATCGTTGCCCTAACCCTAACTGTTGTGGTTCGATGCCTAACCCTAACTCCTTATCCCCACAACCCTCTCCCTCCCACTCTTCTGAATGGCTGGTTGGGGCGGGAGTTAGAGTCGCCTATAGACATGCTGGGTACAAGACCATAGACACGGCCTCGCCCTTCTCATCTCTGCTCCTGTCACACCCAATCCATTCACGGGGTTTAAGTTCATATGGCCGGTGGACTTTGAGTGACATGCGCCGGCCCGTGCTTTGCCTCTGACTTCTATTCAACTGCGAAATCAACGGACGACGCGGGAGGGTCCTTGGGATACAATCTTCACCTAACCCTAACCCTAACCCTTTATTGCAGAATCCGACCCGGTGGCACCGATGACGAGCATTAAGAATAACCATATAGAAATAGCCAATCTTCTCGCTGATGGTCTCATTTACTTATGTAGGTCATATGGAGGGATCTGTATTAATTTGAGACTGTTTCATAACCAGTTAAAAGTTCCTCAAAGAAACTTTAAGTTACAAAACTTAACTTAATACATGCAGAGAAATGGGGGGCTCAATAAGGACCCAGGGCTCATTTTTGCCCTAGGGCCCCCTAAAGGGTGAATGTGGCCCTGATCCCAGTAGAGTCCTCGTCTTCACAACCTGTCAAATAGAAGTCTAATATCCACTGGCCCGGTGTGATCTGACAGCTCCAGAGAAAAAATATCAGGGTCTCATTAGCTTGGCAGGGCAGTTGTATAACAACCATTGTTGTGATATGTTTGACTGGCAAATCAAAAGTCAATTTAAAGTATCTAAAACTGGCCAAGAGCTACATGGAATAGTAGTTGTAGAGCTAGGATGTGGAGCCGCAGAGCAAAAATATAGTTATAACTTCCTGGCAAACACATTGTTTGGAGGCCCATGAAACCATAATCCCAAACCTGTCATTATTCTTTTGTTCTATGATAATAACCACCTACTGAATGCAACAATCACATTGTGTGTGACAGAGAGAGAGAGAGAGATACAACTCTCTCTTTGTGTCTGGGTTCATCCCAATATCCGGCTTCTCTCTCCCTCCCTCTCTCTCTCTCTATTCCACTCTCCCTGCCTCCAAGACAGACGAAATGTCAGAACCTCCCAAGTGAGGGGAGACATTTCATGGTTTTGAACAGCTCTTTCACCGCCCCGCTCCACACGTATTTCTCCTCCGGCCAAGTGAGTCGGACGTGAGCACCGAAAGAGGGGAGAAAGAGATAGCGAAAGAGACATATATCCAGTATAAAGACAAAAAGACACATCAACTGTCTATTCGATATCAAAAAGACTCTGTTAAGGACCCTGTACAGTTTTGCTTATCTCTGTTTAGGGGGACGCTTCTCAGGTGTGGAGGAAAAAAAAAGTTTCATGTATTTTTTAATGCAAGTCTGATTGTGTATTTAGTTGGGTTTTTGCAACAGACGGCCAGCAACCAACCAAATATTGCAACACCTCCCCCTGCTGGATCCACCGCAGTGAGATGAGCAGATGAATAATGGAGGCACTCTCTATCTCTATCTGTCCCCATCTTATTCTTTCAGCATCTTACTCACTTAAGCTTTCTCTCGCTTCTTAGTCAAATATCCCCGTATATCTTTTTTCATTTTCCGCCGAGGGTTCGATGCTTTGAGTGTTTTTGAAGAGAAGAGAAAGTATTCTATCTATCTATCTATCCATCCATCTATCTATCTATCTATCTATCCATCTATCACCCCTCTCTCCCTGTTGTTGTTGTTTACATGGTGGGCGGGGTCAGAATGTGAGTCAGATGACACAATACAGGGTGGATGAAGAGGTAAAGTGCATCGCTTGAGGGTGGAACAAATGTTAACATTAACAAATTACATCAGCATTAGCAGTGTGTGTGTGTGTGTGTGTTTGTGTGAGAGTGGAGGAGGTTACACATGAATAACAAGTGTTCCTTAAGGATTTTTGAAATATGTGGCAGTGTTTGTGGTAACCAACCACACAATTATATACTGGATCAAATTATGATGGATATTGGATTAATTTGTCCCCAAGGTGATTGTATGCGTGTGTGTGTTATAGTATATAGTATATACACAGCATGCACATACACAACATGACAGAGAAAGAACACAAGCATTTCAAATCATACAAATGTTTCATGTTTGAGAAGGAAATCTGCAGGGTATTTAGGAGAGAGAGAGAGAGAGAGAGGGAGAGAGAGAGAGGGAGAGCCTCGGGCGCACCCTCATGTAATATAAAATGTGTTGCCCAAAAACATCAGTAGTACATCTGTATTTTAGAACAGAATGACATGTTTTTCCAATCTTTTCCCTCTGTGGCCCATTGTATCTTGAAATCTCGGATCTCTGAATCTCTGAATAACTTCAAACAGCAATTGCTCAGGAGAGCTGATAAAAGCTAAAACGAACTAGAGATCATCTTGCGTTGGGATACGCCAAATCGGGCCAGGGGGCGTAATGTTAGGGTGTCCTTTCCCAATTCCTACCCCCCTACTTCCAGCACCCTTGCTCAACCATCTCCATACTCTACGTTCATTATGATCTCAACTACACACCTGTAAAGTTTTGGGACTGCATGTTGCACGGTTGTGGCACTATTGCGTTGTGATGTGATTGCGAAAGTGATGTTGGATAGGTCCAATAACACGAGGCTATCATCCTGGAGATCGCTGTTCATGTACTGTACTTTACGTTTCACTTTCACTTTACAAGCTGATCGTTCATGTGCCGTCTTCATGACGTCAAATCACATTTTCACTACACATATGTAGCCATTTTAAGAATCAACCGTGTCGATTTTCGTAAACCTAACTAAGAGGATTTGTTGCCTAATCCTAAGCAAGTATTTTTTGTTTAGTTCACAACATTAAGCCCATTTACTACGGCAGAAAAACTGATGCCGAGGGGTCTGACAAAGCATTTGAGCAAACCATCAGAACATTGGGTCATCTGGAGTTGTTTATAAAATATAATATTTATCACAATATATACATCTGTTTTACAGTAAATATTACTGAGCCTTGTTAGATCCACTAAGGCATAAGGAAAAACATAAAACATGAGACTAGGCTGTCGAGTGTGAAGTAACTGAAGTCTCACAGCGGTAAAGTCTGAGTCAAGTCTCAAGTCTTGATTTTAGTGGCTTTGAGTCCAAGTGTCAAGTCTACAGCTGTGTAGTAAATCTACTGGTTATATATTTTTTTATATTTAGCCCTGTCGTGTCTGTGGTAACAAGCTGCAGTTTGTACCCAGCACACAATATCTTTTGACTCCACTTTGTAACAACTGCTGTTTGGCCTGTTTAGAAGCACTCTGGAGGAGAACGCCATATGTTTTGATTTGCTCCTAGTCTGATCAGGATCCATTTGCCTTCCCCACCATTTGCATTTAACCTGCTAACCGTTGATGGATGCCTTAGCCTCCCGTGCATCCCTGGGGAGGTGATGTGAGATATGTGTCGATTCAGTGTACACAGTCTATCAAGGCTTGATTTATGGTTCAACCCGCTGCAGTATGTGCTGCCTACTGTACACAGACCGGCAGATTGAGAGCCTAACCATACATCTAAAGATAAAAGGCTCTCTGCAGGACCCAGGTTCTTTTTGACATTGTATGTGAAAATATGACAAGAGAAATGGAAGCCGAGGAGCACGTACTCCTCAAATCTGGTTTTCTTGAGATGATTCCTCTCATAATTGCATTGCAAAAGCATGATGTATATTAACTATACATCCAATCAATGTTTCACCCTGTGCTTCCCCGGTCACACACCGTGTTATCTTGTAAGTTCTTTATTGATTTATGCTCCTGAGACTGGAAAAGCACTGGCCTCGAGAGGAAATCATATTTTGTACCTGTACAAGCCAATACATTTATTACGGTTACAACCAGCACTGTGTCATACTTTCAGGAAGTCAGTTTTGCCGGGTAATCCCCAATGGAAAACAGGATAAACCTCTTTCTGAAAGTCCATAGTGCAATTATCTGGAATAAGTAAATGTGATAGGAAGTAAAAAGAAAAAAAATGTATGCTCTTGTGATCGAATTCAATACAACTTGTGCCCTTTGAATGGCTATTTTCCCTCCCAGAATAGATGGTTTCAAAAGGGGGCACGTCATGGTAACAAGAGATGATTGAATGGCAATGTGTGGCCGAGCAGAAGTGAGCTTCGTATCCTTTTGAACTGCAGAGCTTGTTAGTGAGTGATATGCAGAGCTAATATTGGTTTTGACAAAGAGCATCCGAAAGGATGTGGAGAGAGGAGGAAAATCGAGAGGGAAGGGAACACACGGAGAAAAAGGAAAAGAAAGAGGAGAGGGAGGGTAAAAGAATATTACAAGAGAAGAATGAACACAAGTGATCCCTTCTGAATCCCTGAAGGGGGAAACAGTGCTCAGGCTGAACGGGGCACGAGATTAAGACGAACCATAACCAGGTGATGCCTGCGCTGCTGACCGTGGTAAATGTGGGTTTGCACTGTGATTTATGGCGGTGAAAGGAGAGAAACACAGCTCTAGGTGGGACACACACAAGCCCACGCACATTCACACACATATGTGCATGAAGCACATATGAGCATAGTGGAAAACACACACAGAAACAAAATCACACTGCAAGGTGAAGCTATAAATCTGTTACGTTTGTCATCTTTATACGTGCCAGTGGGCAAATGTGCCTGGGTCAATACTGAACACGACATACATTAATACAAGACAGCTGACAGCACACACATTCAGATAATACCCCATAAAGAAAGCCATTTCCAAACAGTTCCATATAGCCTCGGACTGAACCAGGCAAACACATTGTCCACGTTGGATCCAAGACTATTTATGCTTTGACCTTCAAGAATTAGGCAGTGTTTACTGGCTGCGTAGCCAACTAGCTTACTGCAGCAAAACTGAAGCCAGGGCCATTGTTTGGAATGAAAGAATTCAAAAAACGCAAACGGGTCGAATTTGTTCCACATAAATCCAGTTGTATTACTACAAAGGGTGGATTGTGTGCTGCAGATGTGGCCGCAGAATCCACAAGCACCACCTCATTGCTGTACAAAAAGGAGAAAATGCACTGCAGATAGAAGTCATATAAGGCTAGTTCGAGTTGAACTGCGCCTCGCCTGGAAAGTGGACGAGATCAGGCGGCAGCAGCAGGGGGGGCGGTGACAAAAAGCTGCGGTGAAGTCGGACAGTTCTCAGCAGCCTTCAAAGAATTTACAGGAAGTCACAGAAATAGTTAGATCCGATTTGTAGGCTAATTGTAGTTTGCAGACCATGTTTGAATATATTTATATTTGTTTAAATGTAAATGTGGAAATGTGTGTGTATCTGGTATTGTATTCTATATTTTGTTATTTTTATGTCTGTCTTGTAAAGCACTTATTTAAGTGCTATATAAATAACCTTTATTATTATTAATATCAACCACACAAATATGTTTCTTAACAGATGAAACCTTCATTGCACAACATGAGACTGATATCCTACAATCTAGAGTTGAATATTACAATTATACAGAGGAAGTTGGATTGTCTACAACACGTGGGGTTTGTTGTCAAAACTAAGAGCCAATCAGCTCTTTGATAAGGCAACAACCAGGTTTTCCCCATCATGCCCTTGGTCTTGCAATCGGTGGAAAGCAGCTGCTGCGCCTGGCTCTGAAAAGTGCGGTCGCCTCGATCTCGTGAGGTTATCATTGCCCACGTTTGCATGACGTCAGAGCAAGTTGGACACAAATCTAACCAGCATGCATTGTGCAGCGATCGCCGATAATCGATTCTGCGCCGGCCTGGCTCATCTCGAACGAACCTATAGCCTACCTTCCAATAGGAGCCAACCTCTAATTGGTGCTAGGGCTGTGTATTGGCAAGAATCTGGAGATTTGATATGTATCATGATACAGGGGTTATATATTGTGATACTTTAAGCAAAGCGATATATTGCGATTTTTTTTAAATCTAATTTCAAGAAAATTGTCATAGTATAAAAAACACACCATTTGCATAATATCTGATAAAAAAAGTTTACTATTTTTATGCAATCAGAACAGTGGGATCTGCATTTGCATTTATCACAATAACATCCAACATTATAGCACTACTTTGAGAGGGCACATACACTGAGAGGACGCATATCTTTGTAAATTAAATGAAGTATTGACTGAGTCAATCGTTGCATATAAACTATTAATTAAAAATCTATAGTATTTTTTGAGAATATAGTATTACAAAACATATCACAATATTCAATATTTTCAATATTTTCTTACACCCCTAGTTGGTGCGACTTCAAAGATTCTGCATACTACAGTTATCAAATTTAATAATTAAAGTTCCATTATTTCATAACAGTAAAGCTAATTGTGTTCTAGCAGTGGTCCCAAAAATAACAAGGAGCTCCACACGCCTCCATAATGTACTATGTCTGCGACTCTATTAACTGGCGGAGTTGAAGTGGTGTTTCTGTAAGCAGTCAGGAAACTAGTTAATTCCACATTAAAGCCCTCACTTGCAATTTAATGGAACAGGATGCGTTTGGTGATGTAAGCCAAACAAATTACCCCTCTGTTGTCTGGTATTAAATATAACCGAGGATCGCAACAAGCTTAAGAAGACTCTCGATTCAGGACGCTCGGCTGGCAAGTGGAGAGAGCACACAAACGTAATCCAATGATGGTAAAACAGCAACTTTTAATTATGTTACATAACTGTTATTATATAAGGCAACCTTACAGACAACACTGAATGTGCATCTCAAGAAAAAGGAAAGCAATTTTGGACGTCACAAAGCATCTTTTGTCTTATTAAAGTCCATCGTACATATTTAGAGGTGGCGGAGGAGGAGGAGGAGGTGGAGGAGGAGGATGTAATTTGTGATTTTGAAAAGAGAACAGATGTGTAATTCAAACATCTAAAAAGGAGGATGAGAAGAGGAAATTGAGGGAAGTCTATGAAAAAAAGTGAGATGAAAGGGAAAGAAGAGTCAAGAGGGCAAAGCTGATTAGAAACAAGCACAGAATACAATCAACCTTCAACAAGAATTACAATATATTTTCAAAATGGCTTCTTTGAGTGTTTTACTTTCATGTACATAACAGTGGTATCATACTTGATACTATAAAAGCGGTTCTACGCTCTCCTACAGAACATCTCTGCTCTCTGTTCTCCAACCCCTGATTGTTTCTGGCGACCTCTCCAGCCCCCCCGCAATTACAGATAATGGATGGATGGATGGATGGATGGATAACTACAGCATAGTGGTACTTAGTGGAAAAAAAACACATGTATAGCTTAAGTTTGTATAGCTTGGTGTTCGCTGTTTCAATTGCAATCGTTGCAGCTTCCTCGCCCACTATTTTTACAAGTATGAAATAGGTTGGTTGCACAATCCCCTTCTACTACGTAGCAAAGATGGCGACCGTTGAGGCTGAGAATTGTCCAGCGTTCCACACAACGTTTTGATCGGTTTGAGTGCAACATTCGGATACTTAGAGTGTCCTACACTTCTCAGTGTGAACGCATTTATGTATTCAAAACAGCAAGTGTAAGTACGAAAGTACGCAAGTTGAGACACACAGCAATTGTCATCTTTTTCTCCTTCTTTTTCCCTCTACCACCTCCTCCCATATCACTATGTTTGCTTCCACAATACCTATCTTCTCCTTCACTTTGCTCTGTAGTTACTCTTGTTTTTTACCCCTTTGCCTTCCATTCTGTCTTCCTTCTACTCCTCCTTTACCTCATTCTTACTTGACGTTTTCTGCCTCTGGACCCTCTCTCATCCTTGATCATCTCCCCCTTTCCCTTCTCACATGCCCTTGTACACCTTGCACCCCCTCCAACCCTACTACTCCCTTTCCACCCAGCTCCTTTTCTCCTATTCTCTCAGTTCACCTTTAGTTACTTATGCTCCCTGGCTGCCGTTCCTCATTTCAGTCTTGGCACAAGTTCACTTCTTCTAGAAAGCAGAGCAACAAAACAACTGCTGTCAGAACTGATGGGATGGTTGAATAGGAGATCAATGGTTCAGTGGTAAGGCTGACCCTGGGTGTCAACTTCAAAACCAGACAGAAAGACAAGGAGAGAGAAGAAAAAAAACAGAAATACAAAACTGTGTAGACAAGGTATACGCATCGCTCTAGTCCTCGAAAGTAAATTGAAATGTGAATGCTAGAAAGGCAGAAAACAAAAGAAGACGTTTGTGTTCTAATGAGAGCTGCGGGAGGAAAGGCAATACGCTGATGATATCATGATGGCCTAGAGAATATGTCCCATTCCCATCCCCACCATCAGCCAGTCTTTCCTCTGGACTGACGAGTCTTGCCTTCGGCTGCTTCCACCATCATTAGCTGATGCCCAGTATTCTGCAGCCCTCTAACAAGACTTAACGACTAGCCCATTTAGATAAACCTGTCACTGTGGTGGCTCTGCAAATGTCCTGTTATGTGACTAACATCATCCGTATTGCAAAAGAACAGCTCGTGGGCTAAAAGTCTGCATTGCTCTGCTTCCACGGGCTGGCCAGGGCCAAGTTTAGCAAGTAATTTTCTGTATTCTCTGCAACATTATGGCTCCAAATGGTAACATCCCCCAAGAGGGACTTCTTTTTCTCTAGTATTTGCATCTTAGCACATTTTGAGGTTTATACTGTCGTTATAAGGGGCTGCTTTGTGTCTTGGTAATTTGTGGAAATCTCATGCAGTGCGACACAGGCCCCTCAGGGACACTGCACCGTCGTCCAATGAAGTTGAAATGAACAAAGCGAAGAGTTCAGCTTGGGGTTGGATGTCATGGACATAAAAAAAAATGGATGTGATTACTTCACTTCTCACATTGTAGAACTGTTGCTTTTCCTCGGTGAAGTAGTTATTTTTGTGGTAACACCAGCCAGAAGTTTGCCATTTCCTGTGGCTACTCCAATCAGTGACAGCGATTTCTTGCAGATATGCATTTATTTGGGTACCATATGTCCGATGCTGTATCACAATTTGCATACTTCAGTACTTACACTTGCTACATAAGTGTGTTCAAACTGAGAAGTATGGCAAAATGCAGTGCACTTTAAGTACCCGGATATTGTACTTATAATGGTCAAAACGTTGAGTGTGGAATACTGGAAACTTCTCACCCTTGACGGTCGCCATCTTTGCTACGTAGCGGAAGGGGAGGGGGTCACCAACCAATTTCAAACTTGTGAAAATGGCAGGCGAGGAAGCTGCAGCAGTTTCGATTGAAACGGAAAACACCGAACAATACAAGTATTAAGTCATATATGTATTTTCCATTAAGTACCACAATACTTTAGTCTGATAGAAGCCATTATTGGGTTCATTTATACGTCCGAAATGAATTACTGCCGATACCGCGTGATCCGTGTGCTTTTTGAGACAATACCACCCTGTCGAAATTCATGCACTACACAAGTAAATACATAGTGTGCACAGTATACTACATGGAAGTGTACTAATGGAAGTATCCAAATTGAGACACAGCTCTAGTATTAAAAACAAAAGCACAAATTATAAAGAAGAAGAATGATAAGAAGTTTTTAGACCATTTTCTTAAATATTTACAAAACAATATCTTTATATTACCAAGTGACTTTGTGTAATGTGATGAACGCATGAATTATCAACTCAATTTTAGCATATTTCAACTAATTGTTTTGATTTTACTACCCCTAAATTTACTGTTCTAGTTGTATATTTGTATGTATCTTTTCACATGCCTTGCATGAATTGACAGGTAGATAAACTCCATCCGCAATTACTACACTGACAACTAGGATCCAAGTTGACTTTCTTTAATGTAGAAACTGGCAGTAGGGTAAAACTGACCAAAAAACTAATTTCCACTAAGTACACAGTAAGAATTAAGTATAACACAAAGTATGCAAAATCATACACATATATACATAAGTTCCAAATGTATCATAAAGATTGGCTACTGGTAATTATGATGTTGCTACATACAGTGTATCTCATACAAGCTAGCTAGAACATGTGGCCAACATGAATACACCATCTGTATTTTCTGCACACAAACTGTTCAAATATCTCTGATTTGTGAAAATAAGCATAAACATCAATAAATGATAAACCCGAAAGGTTACTTTTACATACCGATGATGCTTTCAAAGACCTGTATGTCAGGACGAAGTCGGATGAAACAGCATGAGCTTTTCCTAAGCTTTGATATGGAGAACAGCCTTGATACCTACTGATGATGTCATCAACTAGAGACACAGATCACATTACCTAAAAGACTACTATACAAAACCACCAGCAGGGGGTAAAAATGACTAACTGATGAGGCAGCACAAAAGCTACCTGCCCATCATTAAATGGTTAAAGTAAACAACTAGCTAAAAGTGGAGCATTTAGAAACTACAGAACCAGACATTTCCCTCAACATATGGTGGAGACCAAAACAGAGCTAAAAGGAGAGTAAATATTGGGTTTATATTCATCAGGTGGACAGAAACACGACTCCAAATGAATGTTGCCCTGTGTCTGCTGGATATGGTGACATGTTCGCAACCATGAGGTGGTAATACATAAATGTTGTTTTTATAGCTTGTTTGGCTACCCCTAAGTGGCCAAAAACAAATGAATTATTGCTGTTTTAAGTAATTTAAGTCCTACAGTATATTAAAAATGTACTCCTGTTGAAGTATAAAAGTATTGCAAGCAAATTGTACTTGATGTACAAGTATATGTAGCAAGTATGAATGCTCTAGCAAAGTATATCATAATTATACCTAAGTACAGTACTTGAGTTAATGTCCTTTTTTTATTTTACATTATTCCCTGTAAAGTTACAGCACATGGACAGAAAACTGCTGAGGCTTCCTGCTTATACCAGCCTGTCTCACTGAGTCATCATAAAAAGGTTGGCACTTTGTGTCAAAATACCTCACATTACTGCCTAGCATTTTGCTGTTAAGGACCGGACATTTAAATCTGAAATAGCTTCAATTCAGGACAAGCTTTTGACATTGGATGGAATTCATAGTGGCAGGCTTGAAGAGTCCAATTAAATAATGAATCCTTAAAAACGTATTAGGTTGTAGGGAGTTTCTATTGTACATAAACAGTTTGCAGCACATGTACCGATGGAGAATACTGGTAAACATAAAAACAATGCCGTCCTTGACCTTGGGCACACAACCTTTACAACAGAACCATTTACTTTTGGTGAGTGCACAATTGTGTTTTCCTTGCCGTTTGCATGTTCATTCATTCCTATCAATTGAAGGAGAAAAGCAAATCACGGATCCTGATCCCTGGCCAAGTAATCTGTGGAATCTTCCAAAGGATAATTGGGGAAAGAGAGACAGCAGGCAATGGAAGAGATACTGAAGCAGAGGGACAGAGAAAATGAGCAAGCAGGGAGAGAACTAAAAAGAAATCTCAGGAGATGTGAGTCCGTGTTGTGGCTACTGTTTAAGAATTTAGAGCCTGGAAATTTGGACGTGGCAGAAGGTGCTTTGGGTGTGAAAAAGACAAAGTGACTCCACGTTCCCTTTTGGTTAGTTTGGAGCCTCCATCATCCCAATGTGGGGAATATGAACTTCCATGAGAAATATTATACTCTGAGCTCAGTGATAAGCTAAATGCAGTGCTGTTTTTCCTCTCTTCATGAACAAAATTCAGTTAAGGATGACAACGTAATTGTTGGCCAATGTTATAAGAAATACCGCACTAGGGATGATTTTCCCACCGGTTAATAAACTTGTGACAACACCGGTGTTACCGATTACACCGGTGTTACCGATTACACCGGTGTTACCGATTACACCGGACATTTTACAAGAAAAGACAGCACTCAATATATGTAGAGCACTTACTTCGATCTTTAACATTGGATGGCTGTGTGTCTGGCCTCTCCGGTCCAGATTTCACTGCGAGGCTGCAGGTTTCCACCTGGAGCCACTGCGCCGTGCACACCAGCTGTGACCGCTCCGTCCTACTCACGGCAATTGCCTCATTAACATTTTGGTTCCCTTATAGCATTGGACTTTAATCTGAAATATTGCTAAATATGCACCATATCCTCTGCCATCATCTTGTCTGTCAACTCCTGCTACTCTGCTCTGAGACTCCGTACAGAGCAGACACTTTCACTTTCAGATTGTAGCATCCGTCATCCAGCTATATTGATAACACGCCGCTGATACGCTAACATGAACTCAATGAGTTTCATTTCTATAAAAAACGCATAAAGACGGTGGGCAAGTAATGTGATCTGTGTATGCCCGACCACCGTGTAAAACCAACAATCCTTTAATCCACCGAAAACCTATCCTTTTATTATCAAATGCTCACTCAAAGGTGGTTCTGTATAGCTTGTTCCTTTGCAGAAGTCATGAGCTTTATTCAGCTTTGATTCTCCAGTCACAATGGATCCCAGTAGCCACTGAGAGGCAAAGCACAGTGGTTCTGTGTTGGATTATGTTGTGTTAAGGAGGGTGATCACTGGTAAGCATTTTTCTGATTTGCCTTTTTTTGTGTACGTTTTGACAGAGCTACATGAAGTTGGCCTCGGTTGAATTCCATTCATTCCTGTAAAAACACGATCCATGGACAGACTGTTCAGTGCGCTTCTAAATGGAGTACTAGGAGACGAGGAGAAGGACTGTCTTTTCTTAAAAGGGAAAGAAGGGCTTGTGCTTGTGACAATAGCATCCGCACAATGCTTTTGTTAAATTCCAATATGTGTCTAAAAGCGCAGATCAACAGAAAAACACAATATATGCAGAAACAATCGGAGTACAATTCATCCTGTGCCTAAGACTGAGTGGGACATGTCTCCCCTGTGAGGGAAAAAATGACAGACAGAGAGAGAGAGGAGGAGGAGGAGGAGGACCAGGCAGAGAGAAAAGAGAGAAAAAGCCTCTTCTCTCTGCTCTTCTGCCAGCGAGAAGCAGCTTTATTACATAACAGTCTCAGGGCTTGGCAGCTCACATGCTTTTAAGGAAGAAGCACACGTTCCCCTGCACCTGAAATCTCATGGCGGGGTGGGAGAAGATGGGGATGAGGTGGAGGCTGGAGAGCAGAGGCGGCAAGGGAAGAAGAGTGAGGAGAAAGGCAATGAGGAACAAAATGCAGCTGTCAGTTGAGAGATGGTTGGACTGCCTTTTATGGATCGGCCAATTACTGTAACTCACACTGGCACATTGGCTATAGATCGAGGCGTGCAAAGGAGATTTTGTTTTGATCCTTTCAAGTTATTTATTGTCACATGCACAACAATTACAGAGCGGTCATTGGCAATGAAAATGTTAGATCTCAGCCTCCCTCCAACAATGCTCATTGAATACGTATAAAAAGAAAAGCATGCATGTAAAAAATGGGAATCTAAGGTATGAAATAGTGCAACGTTAAAATATAGGAATACATATAATATATCAAATAAATAAATATCTATTTGTGGTGGAGAGTAATTGCAAAAAAAATGTAATGTAAACAGGGATGTAATAAATGTACCAATACATACATGCAACAGTCGAACCGCAGCAGTAGTTTGTCTGAAATAGACCACTAAAACCATCCAAATTGATTGTTAGAATATCAAAGGAAAAAAGGCCTTGCAGAGGCCTTGCAACACTATTAGACTGTGAATTAATCTCTGGAACTTTGAACCAGTTTCAACCACTTTAAAGTCTAGAAGGAGAACTACCTACATGTATTTAGTTAGGAGAATAAAACAGATTTTAGTGCGATTGATTTACAGCAAAATACACTGATGCATTATGCAGTTAATACGTGGTTGGAAAACCAAATGATTTGAAAAGTTGGTTGGTTGGATGGTAAGGAAAGTTTTAAGGACAAATGGTGCAAGACTAAGGGGTATGGGGTAAGGGTATAAAGGTCAGGTTGTACATTTTAATCACAAGTATCAAAAACAAGGACTTTGACGTCTAGAAAATCAAACCCAATGGCCTTTGGGCAAAGTTCCAACAATACTACATGCACAATAGCAACTAACATGCTAACAAGGACAATGCTCACAAGCTGGTGTTAAGTAGGTAGGCTATGATGTTTATCATGTCCACCATCTTAGTTTAGCTTGTTATCATGCTAACATTTGCTAATTGGTAATACACACAAATTGTAGCAGAGGCTGATGGGAATTTAATTAATTATTCAAGTATTTAGTCATAAGCTAAGAGAGTATTAAAGACATCAAAATACTGTTGGTGGTGCGAGAGGAAAAGTCAGGGATCTCCGGACTCACTGAGTTTCATCGTCTGGGAACCATGAACATTTGTACAATTTTCTTTTGTCAATGTATCTGGTAGATGTTAAAGCCTCTGTACACTCACACAGGAGTTTTCAGTTATTCTGGCTCATTAGACCTCTGCTCTGATTGAACGTGGGCTGTTAATTTGATGGGAATTTATTAGGTCACTAATCTTCATCTACCAATAAGAATGAAAGAGGTGTAATTTGTCCCGCCCTAACAGATTCCAAAAACGCTAACAGGAGACTCAGGAAGATCATGGCTGCATCCGAAAACCGCATACTGTACTAGTAGTACGTACTGATTTGGCCAACATATAGTATGTAGTATGCATTATGCGAACAAAAGCAAAATCTACAGTATGCCAAAATAACCGTATGTCGTACTGATTCGGAAAAAATCTCCAGTATGCATCGGACCAGTCTACCTCGCCTACTGTATCCCATAATGCAAAGCACTGGAACGGACACTTTCGGTCATTTTCGTAATGTAAAGTTGTGGATGTTTTCTATTGTCTGTACTTTTTACTTCCGCTTTCCAAAAACTGGAAACCTGCGAAACCTGGCCTAGCGTACTACAAAATAAATCGATTTACGTTCCATGCTACATACTACTGACGGACACAGTATACAGTACATACTGCATATTGCATTCGTCAGTAGTATGTAGTAGGCGGTTTTGGATACAGCCCATGTCACTCAATTAGTCTGTACACGCCCACACAATCCCGAGAAGAGGTTTTATCAGCCAGATTAACTGAAAACACCTGTGTGGGTTTACAGAGACTTTCAAATATTTTACAGGACAAGTGAAAACTTTGACCTGTTAGTGGTGCTGGAGGAAAAGTCAGGGGATGATCAAAGTCTGGGGGATTCATCCTCTAGGCACCAAGTTTCAAGGCAATCCATCTAATAGTAGTTGAGATATTTCAGTCTGACCCAAAGTGGTGGGCTGAGTAACCGACCGACTGACAGACTGATACTTTTCATCATTAGAGCAAGAAAAACAAAACAACAATGAAATAAAGAACCAGGAGTTATGTTAAATTTGGATACAACTTTTGCAACATCCCTTCAAATGGAGTCGCATTTGGGACTTTACATTATTCTATCAGTTACTCATCATAACTGGTGGAATATAAGGCTTCATGTCAGAGCTGCTGCTAATTTGAGAGTCCTAATACGCATCCATAAACCTGGATCTGGCATGTTTTAGGGTTCTGACCCCCCGGAATCTTTCATGACAATCCCAAATGGTTTCGCTGTTTTGTGTAAATGCAGCTATTGGCTTCTACATAAACCATATGTTGCTTAACACATTATTAATATATTTTTCCTTAATCTATCCAGTGAAAGGTTTCCAGTAAAGCTCTTATTGAAATGTACACAAATTATATATTAAATACTGTGTGTAAAGTGACAACAGACTAATGATTCAAACATATGTCATATTAGTCCTACTTTAACTACCTGTGATGTGAACAGTGCACGGAAACTCATACTTTGATAGAGATCTATGTGTTTATGAGTCTTTGTCAGGTAATCCATAGCATAAAGGACCAGAGGTATAGCCATGACTTTCATTTGTTTTCTTTTTATTTAAAGACTAATGCAGAGAATCAGATTCTACAGGGCCATATCATAACCAAAAGAAACAAAAGAAAACATTTACAGAAGGTTCACCATTTCTACATCCATCAGAACCCAGTTTGTCAGTATCATTGGACTACCAACACATTCCTGTGTACTGCGTGTGGGTGTGTGTGTCTGTGTGCGTTTTGACAGTGTGTGTTTGTCGATATCCATATGTATACAGTCTCTCTTTACTCTTACCCTAATCAACTTTTGTGCTTTAGAAAATTAGTTTTTTTTTTTTACATTTCAGTGAAAATCAGACCATATTTCGCTTGATAAAAATACAAGAAAAAACTCCAGTAGGTATCTAGGAATAACCAAAGACTCAATGTTGAAAAGCAAGTGCTGCTGAGAACTGCAATGAACTTTGCATCAAACATAATGAAATAAATGACCGATGTTCCTACAAATGTGATATTTACACGTATGCTCTGCATATGAGTGTGAAGGTAAAAGTTGGAAGCTCATGATTGCACTGTGCCTCATATTTCACATTCTCTCTCTGGAGCATCAAATGTAGCAAAACCAGACCTGGCTCAAAAATACTTGTAAATGGTCTTTAGCATTTTGTTTGATCCTGCTTGGAGTACAAGATAGGGGGGGGCTTAGCAAAGATATTCCTAACTGAAAAGTTTACAAAATTCACTTTTTTTACTTTGTCAAAGTCAAAACTCTCTGGCGCTCCCTGTAATGTCATTGAGCTTTGGAAAGCAAATAAGGTAAACAAAAGGATCCGTTTAGCAAAGTAACATTTTCACCTGTGTCCATTTTTGCAATGACAAACAGGCTCAGGAAATGAACAGGAATATTATTAACAAGGTGATCTTGTTACAGTTTTGCTCCTGGTTTTTTTCAGTTCAATCACTTTATTGCATGTCTCTGGAGAAAAAGTGCAATCAACAATGAAAGCCATTTTCCCTTCAACCACCGACAAATCCAAAGCGCAAACAAAAGAGATAATCCACTGTTTTTCTTTGATGTCACCCTGTTTAGCCATGGTTGAAAGAAAAAAAAAAAAAAAAAAAACGCTAGTGGGTGCGCAGCTGATATAAAAGCTAAGCTTTTTTTTATTTCTTTTTTTTTTCATAATAGCTTGTAAATCTGAAACACAATGGTCAGGGAGAGAAGGTCAATGATGTGGTTCAAAGCTGTCCTTGCATAGCACGAAGCTGACTACATAAATGTAATGTTATTGTTCTTCTAAATGTGCAAAATGCATAACAATAGGTTGATAATACAAACAATATTCATCATCATCTTAGCTAATATCTTCATTAATAGAATCAAATACTGTATGCATTATGTATTTTACATATGTATATATATTTTTTTTCTTCATGATAATAAACATACATACAATAGTTTAGAATTCATCTTTATACAACTCTTCATCCTGAACTTTGCAGTTCCTTGACCCTCTGCTTGTAGGTTTAGGGGCTGTTAACAGCAGCAAAGACGTCTGCCATTAGGGGGATAAGTTCAGCATTGGTCGTAATGATAATGCAAATAATAACAATAGCAACAACCACCGATCTCTTTTCCGTTTTTTCCTCTGGCGATAGCGTCTCTTCACCCCAGCGCACAAACACATAGAGAATTCTGCAGGGTTCTTACATGCCTTTTAGCCTGTTCAGTGCCCTGTAAAACATATTCAGAACCCATAATGCAATGCAATGCACCCCCACTCCCACGACAAGAAATGTGATTTCGTGAAATAAGGTCAGAGCGGGAGCCCGAGATGGACACACAATGCGATGCCTTTTTATCTTTGACCAAATCTAAATAATTTCCTAGGTTTCCATGTATATATCAGTGAAACTACAAGTAGAGAGGGGTCAATGTAAAGCTACAATGGATATCACCCCCAGACTGAGTGTCAGGTTCAGGTCCTAAGAAAAGCCCTTGCTAATTAATATTGCTACATTAACATAATTTAAAATGGACTGTTCGGAAACCTCAACGTGCCACATCAGAGAAGAAGCATGTCCTTAAAATGTGTTTTTATATATATATATAAGTCAAAAGAAAAAAAAAAGAGCAAGCAATGTTCAAGACAAAAAAACCCCAAAAAGCATTCTTATCACATTTGCGTTAGTTTCTGTTGTTTTTTTTTTTTTCTCGGAAGAGGGATTGACATCATGCTACAAAAATATATTCATCTTCGTCACTATCGTGGAACTACAAGACAAGTCCTCTGTGCGAAACACAGCGCCGGCTAAAGCAAGATTACAGTGCCACTTCGACTCTCTTCGACTCTCTCTTTGTCTCTTTTCTGTCTCTGTCCCTGTCTCTCGCTGTTGCTCACCAACAAGCAGCAACAAATGAGTCCAAACGGGCATGTGATACTGAAGGCAGTGTAGCTGGTACTTTCTGAGTGTTATGTCTCAATTTTCAACTGAAAGGAGATGAAGTGGGGGGGGAACTATGGTAAACAGGGTCAGGGGACACAGTGGGATGGAAAATACAGACGCGCCATCAATCAACAAAGTAGTAGCCATCACAGCTTCGACTCTGAAAAATTAAAAAGGCACTTCTCCTCCTTCTCAATGTGCCCCACCCGTCTTTAAGCGATGCCAAACGTACTTTGCTATGAATGGCGTTTTTTTTGGCGAACGAGGCCCCACCGTAAATAAAACAAACAAAAGAAGGAAATAATGAACGTTTTAATTCTAAATGTCAAATGCACTCCATGATTCGAGATGATTTTTTTATTTTTTTTTTACATTCTTACTCATAACTAGCCAATCTCACTTTTACACCGTTGATGTTGTTGTTGCTGTTGTTGCCGTCATTGTGTGTGTACACAAACACACAGTTGAATAATATTTTGCTTCAGTGTGAAAGCAGCTTTGAATGGAACGCGAACTTGGCGAGAAACAGTCACTTAAGCGTGAATTATACCAGTATATACTCTTTTTTTTTGTAGAAAGTATCATAAACAAAAACAAAAATAAATGAAATAAAAAAAGTTTACTCTTCCATGTATTCAATAAACCTTTAGTTACACTTTGCAAAGCTTAAACATAATATTGACATCTCTAACACTTGATAATATTTACAACGCTGTGAAAGGAAATTAATATTTTCAATGCTGAGCACAGAGATGATTGAATTTTTGTATTTCTTTTTTATCCCTAAATAAATGGTGTGTCCACTGAGACATGTTTTTATTGCTATTGCAGAAACCCTATTTTGAAGAATGACATAATTAATCTCATAAAACATCTACAGAGAATTGAAGATATTTTGACAGAGGATGAGCGTAGCATTTTTGCTGCTGATATCAAATGAACTAAGCTCTCAGTCAATGTTGATCTGTATTTTGAATAAATAAACAGAAATGATAAGATGCCCTGCCCATGCATATACACAAGTGCCTTTTACCGTGTCTGTGATTCCATGTTTAAATGAAATAGAAACAAAAAAGAAAACAAACATAGAAACAAAAAGCCCCTTAACAAGTGTGGGCTATGTGCAGTTGTAGAATAGCATTCTCTTGGCTATATATTTATAGTAGCATTTTCTTAGTAGCATCACCCGAGACCTGAACAACACCCTTTCAAAAGTCTGTTATCTTTCTTTTTTTCTCTATTTTGTTTTTTCAAAATCTTCAAACTTTAGGTAAACATAGAAGCAATGCAACAACTGGGAATTCAAACCAGCATGGACACCATGTTTGTCTGAAAATGAAAATAAACACCTGTTTTAGGAGGAATAAGAAAGAAAATGAAATCAACAAAGATTACAGGTATAATTTCAAAGGAATGAAACATGGATTAGTGTGGATCCATCCCCTGCAATTTGGGCTTCTTATTCAAGTAGGTCGCCCAGTAGACCAAGTTAAAGGTTCCAAAGAGCAGAGGGAAGGCTATTCTGGCAATCCTGTCTATCTTGCTCACACTGTTAAAGGTCTTCTTGGCCTCTGGAGGCTTGGGCTTTGGCTCCTCCTTGGGCTCAGTTGGGGGTGGCGGGGCGCTTTTGGCAATAGTGGCCAATCCAGGGTCCCTGGCAATATTGGGGGCGAAGGCTGTAGCAGTGGCAGCTGCGTAGGCTGTGGTGTTGTTCTTCTTCAGGAGGGACTCCTTCTTCTTCTTTTGCTGTTTTTGTTTGTTGGGGAAAGTAAAAAAGGATAAAGTTCAGATTCTTTAAAGATGTATTTTTTTTTTTTTTTTTTTTTTTTTTTTTTTTACATTTTGCACAATTACTGATATTCAGCAGCCTGGTGAATATTCAGTTAAAATATGGAAATTAAGTTCAGGAATATTAATTCCTCGCCTCCAAGTAGAAGGCAATAAACTAAGCAATCTAAAAATCAATTTTGGGCTCTATAATTTTTAATATTTTCAAAATCATCTGGGGATTACAGAGTACGGTGCTGCTAACTGCAGTATAGAGACAAGCGGAGCAGAAAGCACGAGATGAACACTAAACTATTAATGTTCATGTCATGTTACTCAAATTGCATTTTCAATGAGATGAGCTGGCGACAACAGCTAAATGTTCCCTGCCTGGACTGGCTTTCTCAACAGTGAAGTGCTAACTGTCCTGGTGCAAAAATGAATGACTCCTTGAAACAGAAGTCCATATATCAAATTTCTGGAATTATATTTTTGGTAACTGGTGTCTGGATTTGCCCTCATTTTGACTTTTTGAAGACAATATAGCTGAAGAAATGGGGATAATTAACGCAGTTATGTGCCAGATAGCCTAAAAGCCTTTGCGCACCAAGTCTGTATTTTTTGTTTTTTAATCCGTCATCAAATAAAAATTGTTACCTTCCACACTGAGTCTGTTTTATTATTCTTTTTGTTGCAAAACTATGCAATAAAAGACAAAACTGTATTAGTTATGTGTGTGCAATGGATAACGCTCGTCCCTAACGGGGCAAATGAATGAATGACATTAGCAAGTGGCTATCGTTTAGCTGCGTAGAGCACAATCACTGCTGTCTAATTGTTACGGCCACCACTGGTGCCCTCCCATCTGTACAACTCCTTTGTAGTGTTTTGCTTGTATGCTAAACAGGATGTGTGATCAATGGTTGTGATTGGCTTCTCCCCTGCTGAGGCGTTGCTCGTCTCCCACCTTCTTCAGTCGAGCATTCTGATCGGAGTAGCACCTGGTCCGGCTCACCGATCCAGTGCGTGTGCAATTTGGGGACCCGGAGCTTTAAATGTCTGACTGGTTCGACAGTCAGGGCGCAGCTGAGATTTCCCCTTGAACAGCTCGCCCGAGTGCCTTTTGTGATCGTTCTCAATTGAGATGTTAATTGAGGTTAACCCTGTGATCGTGGTTGGGTTGGTAAATGGTGATTACCTCAGTGATTCAAGAAATAATAGGGCACTGGTAAACTAGCTAGGGGCCAGGACTATATCTTTGTCTTTTGTACATGCTTTGTTTTGCAACCATCACCGATTCCAAGCTGTTCTGCAATCTTATCTTTAAATTACGCATTTCTATATTGATTTATTGCTTTATTGTTAAGTACTTTGTGCTCTTCGTGCTGGGAGACGTGAATCAGTTTATCAGATGGTCATATTGGATGATGACATTTGCATGGACAGTGTCTCTGAGTGGTCAAACAAAACTAATTTTGGCTTTTGATGGATGCGAAAAAATGCAGAAAATCAAACCTGTATCTGAAAACTTTAATGAAGGACAGAAGATTCGAAGTCGGTGTAAGGTCGTATTTTGTTTTTTAAACGTGCAACAATTTCGGACGAAAAATACAGAGTTGATGTGCAAAGGCCTTAAGAAAACATTTTCTGTCAAGTCTATTCTCTCTATTTTTTCTGTGCGGATCCCTTAGGAGAATAAATATTGTAAAAAAAAAAAAAAAGGATTCAAATACCTTCTCTGGTACCACACTTTTTCCATCCCAGGCGTAACCCCTCTTGGTGAAGTAGTTGACTGTGGCGAACTCGATGAGCGCCGAGAAGACGAAGGCGTAGCAGACAGCGATGAACCAGTCCATAGCCGTGGCGTAGGCCACTTTAGGGAGAGAGTTCCTGGCGCTGATACTGAGTGTGGTCATGGTCAGGACAGTGGTCACTCCTGCAGGGAGACGAGACAAGACAGATATGTGAAATCTGATCAAATCTTAGACTATGCTTGCGTTTCTATGAATACTCATTTGTAATTAGTGTATGGAAAGAAAATATGTGAAGCTATATCAAATAGGAGGAATTAAACGTTATATAATAAATGGCTAGAAACAACCATTACATGACTAAGACATTTCCAGAGCAGAAGTGTTGTGGCATAAATGTGAATTTACTGTTGATATAATACAACATTGTTCAGGAATTAGTCAATTTTACAGTATGTATGGACTATATTTGCTAAAATGGAGCAATCTCAAGGTACTGTCATATAGGGACGTTGCAGGGCAAGTTTTTTTTTTTTCTTGAATCAAATGAGCAAGCAGTTCATTCACATTAATCTATGTGAGCAGCTGATACAGTCTTGCAGCTTGTGCTTTTAATAGACTCCGAGAGGTAGAGATTTGCACAGATGCAGCTGGAAGATGCAGTTGGCCTCAGAGATGCTGCTGCTGACTAATACCGGGAAAAATAGGCTTTCTAAATCTGACCTGCACACCAATGCATAAGCAGTCGCGAAGCAATGATGAAGCATAAATGAATATGCATGTTTTTAACCAAAGGGCCTCGTATTAAGGAGCGCACGTCAACCCTGGAAAACCAAATCGCTAAGCTATACGACATCAGCTATCGAGAGCTGGGATGAGACAGAGTACGGAGAGGGAGAGGAAGTGGGTCAGAGCACAGCTAACGATGCGGCGCTCATCACAGAACAGGCTACTGCAGATGTTTACACACCAAATAACATCAGCGCAAGCAGCAAACAATCCACAAATTCAGCCTGGGTTAACATGAAGGGAGCTGGAGAACAGCTGGCTTGAACAGGATTTATAAAATATGCACAAAGGACCCTCCTCCACACATGTGGAGAGAGGTGTTTACGGAAAAACACACACATGTACATGATACACCCCCACATTCCATGTTTAAAAGATCCATCCACTTTTTAAAATCCACCGTAAGCTTGATGTCAAACTTCAAAAAATGATAATCTTATCTGAGCGGGTTTTTTTGGAAATTGCCCCTCAATGTTGAGTAAATAATACTTTTTCTTCTATACAGCTAAGCATCTTTCAGTCAGTACTAGAATCTATTTCTCACCACTTTGCGAGTGGAATGTACTTGTGTTCGGTATATATTATGGCAACATATACAACAGTTCGATATGATATATCTTACGAAAAGTTATTCGTGCATTTTCCTGCGAATGTCCAGCAACACGTGTCAGTTTCAGCTTCTTACATGCATGAAGTCTTTTCAAAATAAACTTCCGTCTTCACAGGAAACTACTGGTTTATAGGCTTATAATGGTTTGGGTTAAAATAACTACAGAAGCGATGTTACTTAAATACATAAGTTACGTGACAAATACATCAATGTTGACTTCTGGTTTCACAAGGGACACGAACGCCAGTCCCCTTGGTGAAAATCCGATATTTTTTGACCCACTCGCCCACCCCGACCTCCTACCTATGCGGTGTTTGTTGCTCTTTATACTTCCTAATTCAGGATTACGTGGATTACATACAAATTGATTTTGTGGGATATATACAAATTACAGTGCATTACTTTTCATAGGTATAGCTATGAATGGTGTATGAGAACACCCTAATTGTTAAGATGTGTTAAGACTTTCTTCACTGTATAGTGACTGATGTACCACCAAATTTACACAGCAAATCTCCAGCCTCTTTGTACTGCCGTCATTGCTTCATGTTGACGTCAAAGAATAAAATAAAGATGTAAGACCTCTAATAAAGCTGCTAAAATACTGTTAATTGGTCCTTAACTTAATGTGAGTTATTTTAAAGCTGCCTTTGTGATTTACAGGCCATTTCCTTTAAAGGGAGCATATCATGAAAAACTGAACATGAAATAAGATAACCCATTCAGTTTTTTGTGGGCTGCCTGGATCAAAAAACATGTGATTCAACAAGCCATTCAGATTTGGCGCCTCTTCCTATGTCACATGCCGTCTCATTAGAAATTATCTTTTGAGAACTACTTTTGCAAAGGTGCACCATATTTTTCTTGTAAGCCAATCAGAGCAGACTTGGCTTTTTTCTGGAAAGGGTCTTAAAGAGACAAGCGCTAAAACCGAGCGTTTCAGACTGAATACGTGAATACATTCAAAGAATAAAAAATGATGTGTTTTTTTTTAACATTAAAGCATGTAAACATGTTCTAGTAGAAACCCAAAATACAATTATGTACCTGAAAATGAGCACGATATGTCCCCTTTAAAATGATTATTTACGAATGTAGAAAGACAGTTACGAAAAAGTAATCATATTAAGATCACAAGCTTCATGATGACATATGTCAAAGAAAGGGTTGGTGAATGGTGAAAAAAAAAAATGTTTGCCACCAGGTGATCCTATAAATACATCCTATATTTGTCCTACAAAAGCACCCACAAATATGACTGTTGAGTTCAATCAACTCCTTAGTGTTTGTATTGGATTACATTATATTGTACAGCGTTCCAGTTATTGTGTCCACCACCTACAAGCTGGAAAAGCAGCTGGTACTGAGTTATTACAATGTGTCCTGAAATGTTATTTCAGAATTATGAATTCTTCTCCTTCTTCTTCCTCCTTGGTTATGATGTAAGTGTTAAGTGATGAATCACATCCTCCCACTCTCTTTTCACATGCTTTTGGCATTACGGAGTTGGTGCTGTGACATGAAGCATAAAGGCTGATTGTTATGTTCTCATTAGTCAGAGCCAAATAAATGATTGGTCATTAGCCATAAGACACCTCTGATGGATTTACTGGATCGGTACAGCAGGTACAGATTCATGGTATTCATTCTGGCTACAAAGAGACTAACGCATACTGTAAGTAGGTCAGAATTATTTATTCTGATGTAATTTATTGTCGAGATGTGTTTCTGAGATTTTCATTGAGTGTTCTTTTATCAAATGTCCCAGATAGACATTTTGTTTAGATTAGAACATGACGTACAGGAATAATCAAGAGTACAACACCTGACTCATCATCACACATGATAGATTTGCACTTCGCACGAGCACAACTGAGATGTGAAGCCGAAAAGCCGTTTATATGCGGTGTGATGTGATGTCATAAAATTCACACATGACCATGTTCTGCACTGCACCCACTGCTAAGTAGGGCATTGAAAGGTTTGTTGATATATTGTTATGGGGATGCATGGCAGCAGGAGATATGGAAATATGAAATGATGCTTAGTCACGTATTCGTACCAGATTTTCATACCCTCCATCTCACCTCAGAATTATGTTCATATAAAGCTAATTAACATAAAAAAAAAATACATTTCGGGGGAAGATATTTTTAAGGAACATGTCACAAAAACATTCATATTAAACTGAGCTACAAATGTTCATGACCACATTTGTCGTTTGTTTTCCCTCAAGGAATAAAAGACAAGACAAATCAGGTGCTGGATCGATAATGGTCTAATGCATTTGATTCCATAAAGCATTTGCTCAAGACAAATTAAGCATGATTATGGTAGTAATGAACAACTAAAAGCACTTGGTTAAGGTTAGGCTGTGGTGTTGGTTAGAATAACTAAAGAGTGTATGCTTAAAGGGCCAGTGTGTAGGATCTGGCGGCATCTAGCAGTGAGGTTGAGATTACAACCGACTGAAGCCTCTAGAGCCAGTTGTTGTAAGAGTAGCGTAGGTCATTTGGAGCAGAGTCAGTGTATAGAAGTGAGTGGTGAAGCTAGAGAGAGAGAGTGGCGGCGACTGGGGCGAGTAATGTTATTAACTCCGGCCCAAGCAGGAAAGAATGATATGAAGCGTAATCTCCACTGTCAAAGTATAAATCTTTGTACGACCTCCTCCCTGCAACATTTCACTAAGCTATAAAAAACTTCTTGCATTGCAACTAAATGCTGCCAGTTTACCTGAATCGCTGCTGCAAATTATCTGCACGCAAATGTAAGTTGTAGAATCAACGCATACCATGCATCACAAATAAAGCTCTAATTTGACTGGAAGCAGCAGCTTGGTATCACAGTTTAAATCATTTTAGGTACGAGAACAGTGTCTTGTTGAGACTTCCAGTGGAGTGTAAGTCTAACACCAAGGTGTCACTGCTTATGAGGCGGGTGCCAGAACATTCTCCGCTGGAGAACAGCCAGTGCAAAGCGATTTTGCCAGCAATCATGTGTGCTTATGGCCTCAGCAGGTGCAGCAGGAGCACAGAACATCCATTGCTTCAGTACTGAGAGCTACAGAGGTAAAATGGAGTGAAGGAATATGAATAAGGGGATATCTGTTATGGGAAACAACTAGATAACCCAAATACGTGTGTGGGAGTAGAATAAGGCCTACGAGCATTTTAGAGATACAGTAGTATGAAGGGATGCAGGCAGGTAAGGGAAGGTGAATGGAAAGCTGGGTGGCAACAGAGTGGTGTCAATCTGTCAGCTATTCTGTTTGCCAGTAAATCAGTTAATTTTGTGGGGGAGGAGGAAGGCAGCACCACTGGGTATTACACAAGGCCTCACAAAAGCGCCCCGATGCTTGGAATCATATATGCTTTACTGTGTTTGACAAGCTCTGTTGTCATGGAAACAAGTCTTCCAACACCACCAACGTCTTAATACCACAAGAGAAAAAGAAAAAAAACACGGTGATAAAAATTTGGAAGGATGCATGGATTTGACTGATCGTTAAGCGTTGGTTTGCTTTGTTGCTTGTACACACTGATGTGTTGTATATGTGTCTTCTCACATACTTTAATATGCTACTCTATCATAAAGTAAGCACAACTACAAGCCAAGTATACCTTTCTGTAGGCCTATAAGGCAGGAATATGTATTTATACTTTTCTTAAGTATATCTTGATCAAAAGATTAAGTACAACTAGCCCTATAAGCCAAGTATACATAGACATTTCTGTATACTTGTCAGTATGAGCTAAGTATACTTATGTATACTTATGTATTACTCTGATAAGCACATAAAAAGTAAACTGAAAGTACACTCTCTTATTTTAAGTTTAAAAGAAGTATACTAATAGCACACTTGAATAAATTATACTTTTCTTAAGTATATCTTGATCAAAACAAAGTACAAGTAGCCCTATAAGCCAAGTATACTTAGACTTTTCTGTATACTTGTCAGTATGAGTCAAGTATACTTAGACTTTTCTGTATACTTGTCAGTATGAGTCAAGTATACTTAGACTTTTCTGTATACTTGTCAGTATGAGTCAAGTATACTTAGACTTTTCTGTATACTTGTCAGTATAAGTCAAGTATACTTAGACTTTTCTGTATACTTGTCAGTATGAGTCAAGTATACTTAGACATTTCTGTATACTTGTCAGTATAAATCAAGTATACTTAGACTTTTCTGTATACTTGTCAGTATGAGTCAAGTATACTTAGACTTTTCTGTATACTTGTCAGTATGAGCCAAGTATACTTATGTATACTTTTGTTAAGTATATCTCTGATAAGTACATACAAAAGTAAACTGAAAGTATAGTCTCTTATTTTGAGTTTAAAAGAAGTATACTAATAGCACACTTGAATAAACTTCTTTTTGGTGAGGGTTTGTTAACAATAGTCTGTGTGTGTGGTTGTGCTAACAAGGTGGACAGGTATTTGTTTCCCTCCTCCTCCAGGAAGAGCGGCTCCCCTTTGTGTCTGTTTAGTGTTGGGCCTACTTGGGATTAATTTAGTACACTAGTAAGTTGATTCATTAGAATGAGACTCCAGAGCTGGTTTTAAATGACTTCGCTTGACGTGTTGTAACTAATAGACTTGAGGCTTTGAAGGCTGTTAATGAACAAAGCCACTGATCTGGAAAGTTCTAACTGGATTAATAGTGGTGTAACTCAATTCTTGAGAGTCCCTTCCACTCAATTTAGCTCGGTGTGCACAAGCACTGACACTTGATTTATATGATACATATCTTCTAACAAGGTTTTTGCCTCTGTTTGCAGACTCACTTCCAAACACACTCACATACAGGGTGATGGGGGTGGGGGAAGAAATGTCAAGATATAGAGAAAGATGGTGCGAGAAAGCAAATTTGGGGGAACTAAATTAGGGATTTAAGGTGATGAATGACAAGGTGAGGCAGACTATTTCAAGGTGGGAAGTCTATCACTGCTGCCTCAGGCAAGGAAAAGTTTGATATGACTACAGGCAAACAGTGCAAATGTGCATTTTTTGGTGTGTGTGGGGCAGATAATGTCCATTTGGTTAATAGGTTTCTGACACAGCGAGGTAGAGCTTATAGAAATCTGATGTAGTGTCGATCAGGGTAATCAGTCTGATAGACATTTAGTGCTCGACTGCCTGTAAGGAGCTGCAGATTAAAAAATAAATTGCTCCAGGCATGGCTAAAAATAAATTAATAGGGGTTTTGAGCTCAAGTTTGTTTGCTTCTTACCATCAAATATTTTTTTCTGCCTAAGGTGCAAAATCATTGTTTGTAATTATTATGGATTTTTTTTCTGACAATTTATTGTTTGCTCTGTTGATTCCGACTTGATTGACAACCCGTGAATGACAGGCTTCTTCTAATCTGACCAATCTCAAGCCAGTGAGTAAAACGTACTGCTCAGCCATTGGATCGCAGCCAAGCCACAGATCTCAAATCTCTGTGGGGGGAGAGTGAGCCTTCGGGGAAATGGCTGTGCTCTCTCTCTCTCTCTCTCTCTCTACTCGTATGCTCCCTGGTTCCAGGCAGACATTTGCCTCTGACAACATTGTGACTGAGTAGGCAACCAATCAAACATGACAATCAAAATGTGGGACGAGGTCAAAAGTACGATGTGCAGTGGGACGCCTGTTCACTCAAAAGAATATGTAGCTCTTTATGTGTGACTTAAACCCTGTATACAAGGTGGGTGCTAAAGAGGGCTCGCAATAAAGTTGCTGTTAATGAACTGTTTTACAAACCGTTCCTTGGCACGCACAGCTACACCTGAACAACGACAGTACAGACAATACTTAATTTTATGTTTAAGCCTTTAAAATAGCTTTTTAAAAGACTATTATGCTGTGATCACACTACGAGCAACACAGCAACAGGCTATGAGTAATTTTCAAAGGAAGCCGGTGACATGACAACGATGACAACTACAAACTGATGCCTGACACTTGTAGCTGCGTGACGTGGGTGATGCGCTTTTCAGCACTCGAATAAAGCAGTGAAGCGTCAACTAGTCATGTGTTTTTGTTTCACCCTGTCCCATTCTGTCTGCAAAAATGCCGAGTTCCCAGTGCTATTTAACTACATAACTACATCAACAAGCGCTTGAGCATCACTTCAACGGCGACTCGGCGACAATGTAACTGGCCATGCTGGCTGTTTTGTTGCTTTTGTCACTTGCAGTGTGAACGTAGCTTTAGAACACCTCTAGTGAAATTTTTTTTCCTGCATCAATCATATATCTGATGTTTGGAATAAGTTTTGTGTTTCTTCATTTTCTCGATCAAGAAAGTTTGACATGCTTTTACTGCACAGGAGCCATATGGGTGATGTGAGGGTGGCAGGTTGGGCGTACAACCACATGACTTTGACATCAGAGACAAACACTGGGTTTAGGTTAGAGACCATTACACAGTTGTGTCCCAGCTTATTTCCTATTGCAGGGTATGTGAATAACATCAGCTGACAGGCTGGAAGTAACTATGGACCCATGCTGTTGCCTAGCAATGTAATTCCATTGAACCGGTCTATAGAAATATATTAAAGAGATATTGAAATATTGAATGTCAATGTCCCAACTTGAGCTTCAAGTCATTGTTGAATTTTTCAATATCTGACCATGACCACCATCTTTCTCTATTCCAAACCTTAACCAAATGCTGTTTTGCTGCCTAACATTACCATTATAATACTGATTACTTTTTAAGTGTTCGTAGCACAGACTGTATATAAAAAGTGTTGAAGTCACCATGACGTCACTCATTGGTTTGTGGACTGCCGTTTTGAAGCTTCAAGTTCGCCGTTTTGATCGTCACCATCTTGTTTTTTTGCAACCAGAAGTGACACGAGAGGTTGCATTTTTGGGAGACCAATGTGTTACATTTAACTTTCAGGAAGTGAAAACACACAAGGGTTAAAGTTGTACGACAAAAATGCGGACAACACCCATACTGGATAACGCCGTGGTAACAACCTGTCAATCAACCTGTCAATGCTTTACGGTCTATGTGACTCTAAATGGGACCATCATTTTCTAAATGAACATCATGCTGTATTGAAGAAGACTTTAAACTAGCGATTGAGACCATAAACTCATGTTTACAATGTTTACTGAGGTAATAAATCAAATTAGAAGTAGGCTCATTTTCTCATAGACTTCTATACAATTAGACTTCTTGTTGCAACCAGAGGAGTCGCCCCCTACTGGATATTAGAAAGAATGCAAGTTTAAGGCGCTTCAGCATTGGCTTCACTTTTCAAACCCGGAGGTTGCCCACTGGTTCGCAGTTAATATTATAGAGAAAACAAAGGAAATAATTCTGAATTTTGACAAAAAAATGTATATACTGAGGCAAATAAGTTCTATTAACATATTTTTAGAAGACAGGGTTGCCAGCACGCATATCACAGATCCTTTCAGTCACAGTTGAATGATTTTCTTACACTTATAGGAAGGATCTTATACGAATGAATTACTGAGTGTACCGCTGTTGTATAATTTGTGAAGACTGTTAATGAATGAACAGGATTCTTGTGTAGGGAGTTGTCAAACAACTTTTTGTATTCCCTCAACCAGTCCCAGGAGTGGAGTTGTCTTTCTTGGATGTCTATCAACATCTCCGCTGTGCTGCGGCCACTTACTTATTCATGCCTTATCAATAACTGCAGCCTCAGGGGGGCCTGACTCACACACACAGCCCATTCAGCATCACTACGTCACCCCTGATTTACATAAATGAAGAAATAAATTGACATGTTGATTGGCGGGTGAGTTAAATGACTGTGCCAGCGCCACAGCTGTGAGAACACAGACACACACACAAACACACACACACACACACACATACAGTACCTAGCTGCACTGCCTATAATGTTGTCAGCTAGTAATCATGAATTTATGAGAACCCGCTGGCATAAAACCAGCATGTGCACGTATAGCGAACAAACACATACGATGACAAATACACACTCTACACAACCAAACTCAAATACACACACACACCCACACACACACACAAGGTGTTATTCCTTAATGAGCAGATACATTAAACAGCATCATGGGGGAACCAATAAATACCCAGCCAATCGCTTAAAGAGGAGAGGAGGAAGAGAGATAATCTTCTGAGCACTGCTGTCCCTGACAGCTTAGAGACAGAGAGCGAGAGAGAGACGGAGATGGAGAGAGGAAGTGAGAGAGAGAGAAAGAGAGAGATCACCATATCAGCACCATCAGTGGCTGTTTCCTTTTGCTTTTCATTTGGACTGCAAATAAATACACTACCAACAGTTTTCCACTACACCAGACTGGCTATGAACTAATCAGCCTCTTAATCGGCACAATGATAAATAAGATAACTCTACCCACTGCTGTGTTTTTAAATTGCCTATTCATCTACAGGGAAAGCTTTAGGAAAAAACAGATTTAGTGCGGAGGCTCCGCTTCATAGTCACAATGTAATTCAAACAATGGTGTTAATGGGGTTTCTGTGTCAGATTTGGACGTTTGTGTTGGAAACATAAACCTGATCACATCTAATAGTAATAAGAGAACACATAATATTATTTTAGTGGATTGTTTATTCTTAGTGATTCTGTTCTGAAATAAAAACAAAGAGAAGTCAAGCTGTGGTGTCTGCGGGAGGAATGACTAAAGTCCATTTGTGCAATTTAGTTATTCCTACCGCAGTAAATATAATATTAAAAACACCATATTTTCTTTAAGATTTTTTATTCTTAGAGCCCTATTCAGACAAGGAATATGTAGCATTGCTGCTTCATCTATGTGTCTGTTAAAATAATGGCTATTGTCATCTATACATAGAGTAAGTATGTAAATGTTCCTTACAGCTTTGTTTAGACATGACAGGACTAGTACGGAAAGAGCCACAATGGTGGACTGGAGAACTGGAGAATAGCGGCAAATTGAAAAGTCATATAGTATGAAGGGAGAAGATTATTTTCTGTTTTCTCACAGGCTGCATCAATGATGAATTTTAAAAATAATTTTACCTTTGAAGATCTAATTAGTGGCCATTGTGGGCATGAGTGACGCTCGTCCCTATTTCTCACAATGAATCCCCTAAATTAATAGTCATTCTTATTCATTTCATCATTTCTAAGAGAATTGTGCCGCCTACTTTATAAATGAATGACAAGACATTAAGTTGGGAGCCTAATTTCATTCATAATTTAGCCAGGAGACCACTGTTCGTGTCCCATCAAGTCAACGTTGACTTATTTTACCTTCATTTTGTTACGTAATGTCCGTACCTAATGGGCGGGTCCATTATTTTTTGGTTCTTTGAGGTTTTTATATAATTCTGTAGCCATCCTTTGAGTTATTTCCAAACTTAACACAGCTAAACACAGCTAAAATTGACTAGATCTAGCGTTCACATTATTCATAACCTTATTAATTAGCTTTGATTAGCTTCCTAACTTAACTTATGTCACGTTTTTTTGCAATGGCAATGATTTGCAATGAGTGGGTGTTTCCACTTGAAAAAAAAATGGAAAAGAATGCAGATGGACCCGCCCTTTAACCAATGCCAGTTACGTAACAATACTTTTTATTTTATTTTATATAACAAACGTACTTACTTTAACCCAAACCACAATGTTTTCCATAGCCTTTCCAAGCACCTTTGTTGCGTAAACCTAACCAAGTTTTAAGGTTTACTTGTTGCATAAGTAAACCTTAAAACTAACCTACATTGGAAGTCTATTTTGAAAAGACACTATGCATGCAACAAGCGGAAACTGACACGCCGTCCCTGACACATCCAAAACGGACGCTAAAGGGGTACCTAGAGCGTCATGGTTTGAAGCGTAGGGCCACTGACCAAGCGTCGCTATTTAATAAGTTGGGTGTCAGAATGTGTTGCATTTTCTTTGTGCATAAAAGGTCATAATTATGTGATAAATGTATTACAATAAGGCACAACATTATGTGCATTTAACCTTGTTCTACAGTAGTCGTTATTGGGATTGCATTGCATTTAGACTTGAACTAGCTGTGTTGCAAATGTTACTCAGCTGCTCGTTTCAAAACTCTGACGTCTGTCTGCATCACATCATACTCTGTGAATGTTTAAAGCACCATTTACAAGCCCAGCTCTCAAAATAATCACTGTATACAGCCACATAAAGTCGCAATAAGACAAATGGGAGCAGAGGTGCTGAGACACATTTCCATGCAAACATGGCAAGCAGTGAGACCTTCACCGTCTAACATGAGCACATTATTCCTGAGTTTACACCGAATATTACCAGGTAGCTTGTTACTTAGGTTGCATTTTGCACATGATTCACCATGATAAAGACATATACTGTACATAAGAGCTCGTGTGTGGAGACAGTTCAGTGTACTCTTTCATTCTAATGGCACTAGACACATGTACAATGGTTTTGATACACCACATAAATCCTCGACTTAGTTGATAGACATAGGATTGAGGTGGCCATGAACGATCCTGATTGTCTGCTATGTCTTTTTAATGATGCATTTACCGCCATATTGACATTGTAACCTCTTTGAAGAACGGGCTCATTCATCTGCTGTCTCAGACGACGCATATTAATCACATGAATGACCTACCTAGTATACGGGGGATGCTGCGCCGCTCTGCGTCTTCATGAAAGCGTGTGTTTATTCGACTGTGCGTGCACACGCTGCATGCATGTAATCTCATGAAGCAGAGCAGAACCAGCAGTGATAGCATGAGGGACACACACATGCCCTAGATAGTTGTTCGAATCTAATCTAGGTCATCCTCATTTCCCCCCCCCGCGCAACCTCCCCACCGACACGTGACAAGCACCGCAGGTAGCTAGCTGTGACACATGAAGACACAACTCACACAAACAGACACCGAAACATTGCAGGAAGAGTAGAAATAGAAAAAGCACTGCAGAGCTGCAAAAATCTGGTGCCTGTAATAATGTTTCTGTGAAAGCTCTTTAAGTAGTATAGGCCAGGGGAGACACTGACATCCGCGGGAAGGAGAGAGGGAAGAAAAACAAGAAGAAAGAGTGTAGGGTGAGGTAACTCAAGGACATTCTGCCTGCTGCTGTGCTGTGCTGCTACGGAGCATGCTGCAGACTAGCAAGAGCTTTCCTTTTGGGCGGTATTATGTAAGACCTCAGTGTGACAGACAGACAGATACACACCAGATACACACAAACACTCCAGTACACATGCCCAGACACATGCGCACAACACACGATTGGTGCGTACACGTACACACACACACACTGACGAACACTTACATCACACTCAGGCAGGCACGCACACACTTGTAGGCAAACATTCAGAGCACGTAAATCTAAATTCACACTGAGCCTTGTGCTTGAATTTCTACTGCAGCCAGCCACAACTGATTAAAGCTCTTGTTCGCCTCATTGGTGCAGAGACGGAATAGAGCAGAAGAAGAAGAAGAAGAAGAAGAAGAGAATGTTGTGCAATGACGTTTGGACTGAGTACGCCGTTCTTTCTTTTTAACATTTAATATCCTTGAAGGGAAGAGTTTGACATTTCGGCAAATGCGCTTATTAGCTTTCTTGCCGAGAATTAGATGAGAAGATTGATACCGCTCTGTCATCGCCGTGAGGTTGCCAGGCAACCGGCAGAGACACGAGGAAGATGCTGTGCCTCGGCCACTGCTCATGAAATTGTTGCAGCATGTTGTCCTTTTTTTTCATTTCTATTTGCGTCCAGATTAAACAAACAAGATGGAAATAAGTGAGCTTTAGAGGTGTTGGTAGTTTTGAACTTTGGACAGAACCAGGCTGTATGCTATGTAAGGGATAATGTACAGCGAGCCGGTCATTGTTGTGAAATAAACCCCGACAGGGTGATGCCGCACGCGGAGGGGTTTCTTTGACAACAATGGTCCGCTAGCTGTACATTATATCACTTATTACGTGGCTAATTACCTAAGAAATCAATAATTTTACACAAAAATGGTCCGCCAGAGTCTGACATCAGAACTGCGCCCATAGCAACGGTCTGTTATAAAGAAATAACAGACCGCAGGAGATCGTGATTAACCAATCAGAACCGAGTCTTCAACAAAGCTGTGTAATAAGCTAGGCTAATCGCCTTCTGGTTCCAGAAGTTCTCATCTTAGTCTCATCAAAAGGAAGCATACATTTCCATCAAAATGTTGAACCATTCCTTTAAAACGAATGATATTTGTCCACATCAGAGAACGTTTCTTCAGCGTCAAGTAAAGACAGTCATCAACTCAGTCAACACACCGCAGCAGTACCACGAAGCAAACGATCGAGGACCCCATCCTTTTTTTTTGTCAGCAGCGTCCCTTCCTCTGAAGTCTCGTCTCGTATTGCAAATGAAGATGTGTTGTTCACACTGTAGTAAATAGTGACAGCAAACTGACATTTTCTTTTTTTCAATCTTGGCGCAAAGAAATAAAGCTGAACTCCAGGGTCACTGACAGCTGCGTGTCTCACAGTTGCTTCTATTTACTTCAAAGCAAAGTGTCAGAAGTATTTCATTTTCAAATTCAATCAGATGTCGTTACAGTCATTTATCTTAGGACCGATATATACTTGCCATATATTTTTTCTTAGAAGGGAAGCAAATGATGATGCAGTAAGTTATGTATTTTGACTGAATTAGCTTTCAACCAATGAATATCTAATAATGTATTGTGCTGATATAATAAATTGCTGCATGGTGCAATACCACCTCATTATTATGTTAACCAATGATAATAGCGTAATAGAGGTCAACAGTGATTGCCCACTTTTTGATTGGTTCCAATTCCCGAAGCGAGGGAGTTGAAGTATCTCGGGGTTTTGTTCACGAGTGAGGGAAAAATGGAGCGGGAGATGGAGAAGCGGTTCGGTGCGGCGTCAGCACTTATGCGGGCGCCGTACCGGACCATTGTGGAGAAGAGGGAGGTGACCCCAAAGGCAAAGCTCTCGATTTACCGGTCCAGCTACATTCCAACCATCACCTATGGTCATGAGCTTTGTGTAGTGACTGAGAGAATGAGATCGCGGATACAAGCGGCCGAAATGAGCTTCCTTCGTAGGGTGGCTGGGCTCAGCCTTAGAGGTAGGGTTAGGAGCTCAGACATCCTGAGGGAGCTCCGAGTAGAGCCTAAAGGGGCCAACTGAGGTGGTTCGGGCATCTGCCTCCTGGACGCCTCCCTTCGGAGGTTTTCCAGGCACGGCCAACTGGTAAAAGGCCCCGGGGTAGACCCAGAACACGCTGGAGAGATTATACATCTCGTCTGGCCTGGGAATGCCTCGGGGTCCTCCAGGAAGAGCTGGAAAACATTGTTGGGGAGAGGGTCGTCTGGAATGCCTTGCTAAGCCTGCTGCCCCCGCTATCCAGCCCCGGATAAGCGGAAGAAAATGGTTGGATGGATGGATGGATGGATGGTTCCGGAAGTGGATTTCAATTCATTCAATCTCAATTTTATTTGTATAGCCCAAAATCACAAATCGCAAATTAGCTTCAGCCAACCAGCTACGAAATGAATCGTGACCATAAAACATTTGATTCGGAGCAAAGAAATCATTGGAAAACAGAAAAAAAAGGCAAAGGTACAAGGCTGTCTACATAATTTTAAGAGTGAAGGAACTAGTCTTCCCATAAACCATTGTGAATTGCGACTCGCCGCCTCTGGAATCTCCAGAAAAACTTTTAAACTAACCGTTGTCGATCTAAAATGAAGACAGATTCAGCACCTGCATGCCTTATTTCTCGCCTCAAATGTTTTCAGAAACACGTTTCGGTGAACTATTTTCATAATATAAGAGGAAGTTTCCAAACGAGCCGCCACGTTGGCCCCGTTGGCCCCGTTGGCCCCGTTGGCCCCGTTTGAGCAGCACCTCCAGCAGCACATACGAGTACATACCCTCACTAGCTATTCGCAGGTGCGGTACACATCTCCATGGTAATAGCGAGCTCCACCAATCAGAAATGTCGCTGTTACACTTAGGATTGTGGGTAGTGTAGTACTTCTCCATGACATTGCGAATATTTTTCTTAAAAAAGGGTTGATATCATACAGACTAGTGGCTTCTACAGAAGCATATACCATCGTTTCACAATCTCGCAGCTCGTCCAGCATGGATGGTTACGACATGATGGCCAATAATCAAATCACAAATATTTTATTATATATTATAGATATATGTTATTACATTATTCTAAAAACTGTAATACTGTAGTAAAATAACTACATCATGTCAAATTGTGACAAAATAATGACATTAAGAGGCTTTATTATGTTGTTGTTCCATTTAGAGGGACTTTTTCCATGCCTTGCTCAATGGCACTATAGTTGTGAGTGACTGCCTGATGTCAGGCCATCATACCTTCCACATTTATTTTCCCAGAACAGATTTGAAAGCTTCTGGTGATGGGCTCATGTCTCTAACACACAGATGTTTACAAGAGAGAGATGGGAGCAGTCGACTCACCAAAGACAGTCCTGGCAGGGACGGACTCTCTGTTGAGCCAGAACGACACTTGGGAGAGGATGACTGTCATGATGCAGGGTAGATATGTCTGGATCACAAAGTAACCAATTTTCCTCTTCAGGTGGAAGTGGGTTGTCATCACGACATACTCTCCTGTGGCGAGCAGACAAAAGACGTGAAGTCAGAAAGAATGCAGGGATAAACGTTGCACTTCAAAATATATATTTAGGACATCTATTGCACCTGTCCCTAGACTAAGTGCTTTTTTTTCTAAATGGTTTGTTGTGTTTTGGCCTTCACTTTTATTGTGGTTGAGATTTATTGTAGTATAGTGTAGTTATGGGTGTCATTTGTCAACAAACTCAATACCCAGGCATGATCCATTTCATCAATGCAGTTAGACCCGGTCGCAAAGAGAATAAGACCGTCACAGGGACAGCACTGGGGTTTTATCTGGTGATAGCATGTTGATACATAAATAACTGAAATGAATAAAAAAAAATGAATGCATTTATATATCAACATAGCTTATTTAATCAAGCTTGGTAGATGCAGTCACTTGGGAGCTTGTTGCTAATAAAGCAAAGCCTGGATTGGGGTAGCTAGAGCTGTCTTAAGCATTACTTTCTGCCTGCAGCTATAGCGTCACTGCAAACAGGTCACCCATTTTATGCTGTCACTAATTTTCGCCAGTATCAATGCAGAAAAGAGGAGGTGGAAAAAAGACGTAACAGCCAGTAGGGAAATTATGAATCTAGGCCATGGCCTGTCATTGGTAAAGCGACAAAGTGATGCCACCGAAGATGCGGATGAACTGATGCAGCTGTGTCAAAATTAGCAGTTTCAGACCAGTGATGAAATATGACTAAGACTGAGTGAGCCATGAAGAGGGCTATGTATTGTATGTAGCTTGGACTGGGTAGTGTGAACATTAAATATGTCAAATTAATGAATTTAAAATTCAGGCTGTCAATGTTAACGCGATATATGATGATAATTTCTTTAACGCATTAACGCAACTTGCGTTTTTTAGGTTGTAGCGAGATCAGTTGTAATGCTAGAATGAAGAAAGGTGGTGTTATATGAAACTATAAAAACCTAAGGAATCCATTGGTACCAACCATGTCATAGTAGCTTGTCATGAAGGAGGCTAAATAACGCTCCAAACTTAGGCTAAATTTTGGCGAGGAAAAACTGGCCTGTTGGGCTTGAGTTTGCCATGTTATGATTTGAGCATATTTTGTATGCTAAATGCAGTACCTGTGAGGGTTTCTGGACGATATTTGTCATTGCTTTGTGTTCTTAATTGATTTCCAATAATAAATATATACATACATTTGCGTAAAACAATCATATTTGCCCACTCCCATGTTGATAAGTACTTAATACTTGACAAATCTCCCTTTGAAGTACATTTTGAACAGATAAAAAATGTGCGATTTATTCGCGATTAAACATTTTAGTCGATTGACCGCCCAAATAAAATGCAAAATTTCCCCTAAAAACATGTATTCAGTATTCAGAAAATACTGTGACCAAACTGAAACCTACCTGTGCTGGACTGCACCACACCAGAGTCCACACTCTGCCCCATCAGATCGTACTGGTTTAATCTGGACCCATCTTCTGCCACCACCACAGACTGGGCAGCTCCTCTGGTCCACACGTACACCACCTCTGCTCGAGTGTAGGCATCTGAGAGGGACGGACGGAGTGCAAAGTTATAAATTATTTCGCTGCTGGTTGTCTGTTGTCACGTGCTGCCTTGCAGGTTATATTTCTGGAGTAGCTAGGGATGCCAGTTGCGAAAAAAAAAAAAAAAAAATCTGGAACGAGGTCTTCCACTCAAATCCTCTGGTTTTGTTTTACCTCATCTCAGTTGTCTTCTCTCATCTCGTCTAGTCTGCTGTCATCTCAATTCTGCCTGTCTTGTCTCATTTGCTATTTAAGCATATTATTTTCTTTCACCTTGTTAGAACGTCTGCTAACCTCATCTCCACTGTTTTAATCTTTTTAAGCTCATCCCGTCTCATATTTCGTCGTCTCGTTTTCAAACGGATTTAGCATTTTAACGTATGATGTGATGTGATGTCGCGTCACGTCGTGTCCTCTCTAAACGTAAGAAAACAAACAAACAGGACAACATGACCTTAAAACAGCCAACTCAGTCTTTTCTTGCCTCGGGCCACCCAACCTGTCAAAGCTGCAGTGTGGCTCGACCACTGCAGAGGAAGGGATGGCTCCACTGCAGACTGCAGCATAAGGAAGAGAGCTCATCACTGAAATATTTAGGGAGTGAGTTCAATACAAAGGGGGGGTTGAGGCTCGGTCCTCTCACTCACGCTGTGCAGCTGTCTGAGGAATGGCACAGAGACAGTGTGACGTTCACTTCTCTATCTCTTTCACTTTTGCTGCATTTTTGATTGCTTTCGCTCCTCCCCCACTCTATGTTTTTATCCTGCCTAGTTCTTCTCTATTCTTGTCTTCAAACCTCCATCACTCCATCTCTTGTTATGTCTTCTCGAGGATGATGACGGGTAGGGGTAGCTGTCAGCGGTGAGCAGCTGGTGTGATGCTCTGGAAACGTTACAAAGAGTGCTGCCTTGGATAAACACAGGTCTGTGCGCTGCTCGCCTGCCAGGGTCTTGCAGGGTCTTGCAGGGCCTGGCAGGGTTGAATGGGGGGACCAGAGGGGGGGCCTTGGCGGACAGTTCCTCCGGGGGAACAGCTGTTACCACACTGACATCCCTTATCGGGAGCTGGTGCAGGGGTCGCGCTTCCAGTTGGATGAGGTAGTGACGGCGTGTCAGAGAGGCATGTGTGTCGGTGTGCATTTTATGTGCATGCATGTGAGGTTGCGTGCGAGTGCAGAGGCCACTTACAGCTGCCAAACTTCAGCGGACAAGCATGGGCATCCATAGGGAAGTCTTCCAGGTGCATGGGACATTCTGCTCTTACAGTGAGCCTAGAGAGATTCATACAGACATGGATAGAGAATTAGAAAAAAAAAATACAAGGAAATAAGGAAAAACACAGATTGTGGCAAAAACAGGAAGAAAGAAGTGATGGTGACAGAGCTCAGGCTGTTCTCATACACACCCGATTCAACTGTTATCAGGCCATTAAACAGGCGTTATCTGTCGCTATACGCACCATAGATGCGGGTCGTAGGGGACTGCTACATCTACTATGTTGTAAAAGTGAACCTTAAAAGCAACATGTTCTAACACGTCGTTAAACGGAATGAAACGTTACATTTTGAACACAAACAAAAAGGCTTCTTTAGGTTTAGGCAACAAAAAACAGTTAAGTTCAGGGAAAAACATTGTGTTTTTGGGTTAAAATAACTACAAACAAAATAACAAGTACACATTGTTGGTTTCACACAGGATGCAAATTCCAGTCCCTTGGGTGAAAACCCTGTGTTTTGTTTCTTATCCATTGTCTCCAACTACTTTCAAGCTGTCTATACTACAGTGCCTCACTTCCGCTTCTGCTGCTGTCATAATTACTACAGTTGCTAGAGGTCGCTGTCATGTTCTTTTACACCTTCTTTCGGTGATCTACTATGTGAATAGATGATAAAACCTACTATTGGGTGTAGTAGGCCCCTATTGAACCACATCTATGGGGCTTATAGCGACTAATAACGCCTACTTAAGTATGTACCCCACAAAATCAATTTGTATGTAATCCACGTAATCGTGAACTAAAGAACGAGAAATGCCACGTAGGGAGGAGGTCGGGGTGGAAGGGTGGGTCAAAAAATACCAGACTTTCACCCAGGAAACCAGCATTCGTACCCCATGTGAAACCAGAAGTCAACGTTGCTTTGTTTGTCACATAACGTCCGTACTTAAATTACTTCACTTCTGGAGCTATTTTAACTGAAACCACGATATTTCCTAAACCTAACTCAGTAGTTGTTTCCTGTGAACAAAATAAGTTTATTTTTAAAAGACTGTATGCATGTAACGAGTGAAAATTAACACTTGCGTCACGTGTTGCTGGACATTTGTAGGAAAATACACGGAAAATGATGTTGCAGTGATAGTGGAGGGGTGAGGAAGAGGACCAGAAGAACCAGTACAGTGTGGCACCAGGAATATGTGCATTTTTTTTTCCATTTTCTCAGCACCAAACACTGTCAAACTGCAGCTACTTTCCCCCAAACCAACAGAAACGCTCCAGTTCCCTGAGCTGTGGGTTTCTATTTCCTGACAGCTTGGTGAAAAACAGCACGTCAGGCCACCCGTGACACACTAATCTCCCATCCATCCCTCATCTCGCTCATCTGTGACAGCAATATGGGCTCCGCCTCTACCCCCTCCCCCTGCTAGTAAACATGTTAAAACAAATGTTTTACAATCCTCGCCTTAGACATCTCACATTAGCATCACTCTGCGGTGTGCGTCAAGGTTCGCGCCGTCTTTCAGGCTTTTATTTACCCGCATACCCGCTGAAGGGCCACTACAGAGGTGCCACGACTGGTTCTGAACTCAGCTCAGCCGGTCGTACACCTTATCTTCCTGCTCGCAACTGTCAGGTAGCATCCCCAAAGTGATAAATCATGACAGGATAAAACTGTTTTATTTTTCCTGGTGAACACCACAATGGAAAAATGACAAATTGGAATGAAAATGTATGTGGTATCCAGAAGTTATAAATGGCTGACTATAATCTCTAAAGGACTATAAATAAATAAATATATAGAAATAGAAATGTTTCCGTATATGTAACTCTATAAAGTGGAGTAATGTGTGTATTCACAGTGAAGGGGAGACACTACAGGTGAATAGGGTTAACATTTTAAATAATAGATATCACCACGAATCTTCCCCAGTTGATTAGTTAAAATAAGATGATTATGTTTTGAATTACAAGTTTTCTGTAATTGTATATTTAAATATGCAAATGAGGCATCATCTTATCAAATATGTGCTATTTTTCATACATTTCCAGAGCAGAAATATGAATATTGGATAAAGCCAGGTTCAAAATTCTTGTTTAATTTTGTTGATATTAGAGTCAAAGGTTTTAACAGAGAGAATTATGGATTGTTATCTCTTTTCATCACCCCATCAATCAGATGATTACTGTCATAAACAGCCATAAAAAAAATCAAATCAAATCAAGTTTTTAGGAATAAAACGTTTTATAATCAGATCCAGAAGAAACCGTTCTCTACAAAACTTGTTTTGGTGTATGTAAGTGCTACTGAAGTGGAGATTTCAACTCATTTTGAGAAAATGGCCTTTAAAGACATGTATGTTTGTTTTTCAAGTTTTCTGAAATGTTTAAATATGCAAATGTGGCATTGTCTAATGTTAACTGTTGGTGAATTTAGGAGAAATCTACAGACGCAAATAAACAAAGTAATAAAATAAACACCTAAATGTGTATTTTGGATGTCTTCTTTCCACTAGTCTGAAAGACGACATGTTATGTGAGCAAAATAGCCCGAAATCTCAAAATTTACCAATGCATGAAAAAACAATGAAGTGTCTCGCCTGAAACAGGGTAGAAGCTACGCACCTCAGAAAAGTTACTCTATACAATGTTTCATTTAATAGCTTAAAAGATAAAGCTGGTCATTTTCTATTTCATTCCTAATGACAACAAATTCCATTATTAAAAACTGTGACCAAACCTGACAATAAATTGATCTTACTAAAAGTACTGTCTGTAGCTAAAGACTCTGTGGCACAGATCTCCATCAACACATCAATAAACCATACTGTTGGACTGGGTGACATGTTCCTTCATTCCCATGACCATGGGCACTGAAATATATCACGAGTCAATTCCACATACACCATTCTGGTGCCATCAAGTTCACCAAATGTGTATAAATCCACAGCTGAAAACCCAACAAATTCACTTCAGTTTGAGTAATGTTATAATATTTCATTGTCAGCTCAAAAACATTTTAGTCTCTTGCTCGTTCGGAGAGCCTTTTACTGCAGCGGTGTAGAACATAGTCAGCCTACCTCATGGTGTACAGCAGCGTTCCTTCCTCTGTGATTCGCAGCAGCTTGTTGGGCATGGTCATGTTGTGAGCCACCGACTTCTTGCCGTTGTGGAAGAAAGTGTCAGGGGTCCAGATCTTGCTGGCCATCAGGTTGTTGAGACGCAGCACGGCCATGGGGCCTTTAAACTTTAACCTTTCATCCTTCCAGCTCTGTCTGAAGAAGACATCAATGGTGTACTCCTACAGGTGGACGATGGGAGGTAGAGAGACACACAAGTCAAGCGGGAAGACAAAAACAGAGAATAACCCAACCCTGTAGCTGTTTTCTTTCCACTTCCATTGTCTAAAGCTGGCTTGGGGAAGATGCTGAGTAATCCAACCTTATTTTTTACCCTTTTCGTGCTCTCACTTTTTTCCTTTTTCTCCCCCTTGTGTCACTTTGACTTTCTTATGGTGGTCTTGGCCTAGTTTCCCTGCTGGTAGCTGTCTCTTCATGTTAAAGGCTTTGGCTAAATAAAGGGAGGATCTAGTGGACGGAGGTGCATGGTTCTCTGGCTGGTGTTTTTTTTTCTAAAAGAATGCCTCCGTTGTTAAGTATAGTAATTGTTCTCGATTAGTAATATGTGTCTTTTCCATTTTCTTTCATTCAATTTTTCACCTAATTACAGTCTGGGCATTTTAATGCGCTGTATGCAAATGGAGCATCATTTAGTATTTGGTCATTTGGCATTGCATTGTTAGGTAAGTGCCAAGAATGATCATTGTTTGCATTTATCTTTGGGGGAAACTTCTTCGCTCAGTAATCTAAATTACATTGGGCACAAAAAGGAGGCGCTGGACACAAAATTAAGAGGACATTTCATTTTGAAGGAGGCTAATGACTCTAGCTGAGAGCAGATTCTAATGGCTCCACATGACTGCCCGGCAGAGTAAAAAACGGAGCCTGTAAAAATTACAGCGCAGCCTGTTTTTTTGTTCTCTTCTCCCCCCTATTTTCACATGGCCCACGTAAGATAATTAGTGCGAGCTGAAACAGAGCTTCAAGGTAATAGAGGGGGTGGGGGTGGGATAGGGAGAGGCCGGAGATGGAGATGGAGAAAATGTTCTTCAGCTCTTCCTTCTGGCCTTAACACAGCCGCAAAATAGTCCTGGCCCCGCATGTCAGCCGGCGCAATTAACTCAGATTACGTCAAATGGAGTACAACACTTCACGTGCAGATAACAGGAGTCTTTTTTTTCCCCAAGTGGTAAAGGAGAGGCAGTGAGACATTTGGATGAGATTAATTGGTTTCCAGTGCACAGAGTAAAGATCAGATGCTCATGTTTGAACAGCCCACGGCTTTTTTTGTTTTTAGGTAGCGTATTGAAGAAAGAAACCACAAATGTGATGACTCATATGTGGATGTTGCATTTTAATTTGATATTAATGTAGCCATTTTTTTGTTGTTGTCGTTGCTGTCGAATCATCAAAATGGGATGCACCAACAGCTTGACCTTACAAATCACAACAACAAATAATATGAAAAAAAGCCGTGTTTGTTGCAATTCAATTACATTTCGGGAGTGAAAGAGATCTCAATATCCATAAGATATTTTTTTAGTAAAGACATATCAGCATGGATATAGTTCTGAATTATGAATACTCTATCTCCAATTGAGGCTATTCTTGGAGAACATACTATGGAGCAAATATGCTGGAGCTTGCCGTCTTTGAGCTGGCTGTCAATCACTCGCGAACTCCGATCAAACGGTCAAACTAGGCAGCGCTGATCAAATATGAATCAATATTCTGTTACTGTAATGCCTATTTCTCGCCTCAAATGTTTGCAAAAACATCTTGTAGTGTACTGTTTGGCTGTAAAATGAGAACGTTTGTGACCCGGCAGCCATGTTGAGATCAGTTGAAGAAATACCAAGCACCGCCCACCAGCCGGAAAACAGCCAATAGGAATGCTCTCTCTCTGAAATGACCTGTGATTGATCAAAGTCTCCCGTCATGAGTGACATAGATTTTTTTAAAGCCTGAAAACAGAGCCATTAAGAGGTGCAGAAGTCTAGTTATCTCTCAGAGAGCTTAAATTACAATATGCTGAAAGGATTTTTTCCCCAATGATGCCAAAAATATATCGCCTACCCCCCACTTAAATATGCCAAAACAAACAGTTTGAGGTTGGAGTTCACAGCATATTTCAACATCCACATAAAAGTCACATGCAGCCATATATTTACAAGCAAGGGTGGCATTTACGTAGAGCGGGATTACGCACCATGCACCAGAAAATACATTTCACACATGCAACAGTTTTATTAACACATCAGGAGTTAATGGAATGAATCGTCAAATTAATAATTATTTTACAGTTTAGTCACATTGTGTGCCCAGAGAGGTTAGAAGACAGGGGGTGAGGGTGGAGGAACAGGGACAAGGGGGGGGAGGGAAGCTAGTGACATTTACAGAGGCGGAAAGAGTCTTACCATGTCATGGTCCGAAACGGGCCCAATACTAGTCACGAAAATGTCAGTCTTGACTTCAGTTACACGCTCTGTTGAAGCAGGAAATTGCCAGAGTGAGTGACTATCAGTGGCATTCATTAGCCCCTAACTACCTGTTAATACAAGACCACCTGGCTATAGCTTCTGATCCATTCAATCTATTCAGCGTTATTTTTAACACACACACACACATAAATTGGAAAAAAAAAACACCACCATAAAAATGCTCATTTTGGATGTCGATAACCATTTCTGCTGGTATTGGTTTCAGTGTCAGCTCCATTACCCGGACAGTGGTTCAATCTCTTAATAAATTTGCGCATTGCTGTGTTACTGAAAATATGCCACTCTGGTCCCATAATACTGATAGCTAAAAATGGGTCCACTGGGGATTCAATTGGAGGAGGTGGCAGAGGCTATGTGTGTGTGTGTTCCTTTTGATTCTGAATCTGAAATATGACAGCCATGATTTATGAATGATACCCATCATAATCCATAATTTCTTCCCCCTCGGCTGCTGAACTTCTAGTTTTATTCGCCTGTCGGTCTGTTTGATGCCTGCTGCATCACACTGTGCGATCCTCAGTGTCCTTCACACACCAATTCTCACATTATCGCTCTCCCGTTTCTCTTTTAACTCCCCGTTTCTTTCTCTACATTTCTCTCCTTTTTCCATTTCTGGATTTGTCTCTCTCATGCCGTCTCTCTGCCATTTTGTTTCTCTCTATCTCTTTCTCTCTAACAATGGACAGTTGACAATAGAGTGAACAGCAGCCCACACAATAAAATGTCATTCGCTGTGTTATATTAGAAGAAGTGCTGGCTTTATGAGAATTCACTGTTTCACAAAAGCAGCAGGTGAAGAATGAGTTCTTTTATTTTTAATTATCACACTCAGAATCTGACACTGAAAGCAAAACCACCTCTATAAGACGTAGTCACATGGATATTACTATGTGGAGTCATGTGGAGAGTAAGCAAGTCTTTCAGATGATATTTGCATATTTACAAAAAAAAAAGATTCAAACAGTCACCATGAGGGACAAAAGACATTCAACGGCTTGGGTTTACTGACCTCCCAGTCCTGGCCGGAGGCGATTGTCGTAGCCATCCAGAAGGCTGTCTAAGATCTTGGTGAACACTGTAGTGTTATCTTTCTGTTCATCTGTCATGCCGTTCTGCCCAGAGCTGGCAAAGCAAAGAAGAAGAAGAAGATTTAAAGTCGCCACAGTTAGAGTCCAAAACCACAGTCGAAACTGCCAAAATAGCAAGAGCAAACTCTGAATATGAATCATATATGAAAGGCAAAAAACAATCTCTGCTCTTTAGTTAGCGAGAAGACGGCTCCGCTGACTTGGGCGACTCTGAAAAACAAGAAAACTCAAATCCTGCATGACAATCGCAGAACCTGCATTTCCCCGTCATTGGCAATTTACAATTCACAGTGTGTGACCATAAGGTTTTATATAATATTGCTATAACCAAGTGATTGTTAAGAGATGGATTGGAAAGCAAACTATTCCATTATCCTGTATTATCCCTTTAGAAAGTGTAGCTTGTGTTATTTGATACTGGGCATGCAGAACACACGTGTGTGCGAACACACACACACACACACATGTACTGTAGACATAATCTCACAGACAGAAAGAGAATAGAGAAATCATTATCCATTATTTATACCTTAATATGGTCTTTTAGACCACAAAGGCCTTGCTGAATGTGCTCTTTGAACAACATGAAACAAAATGCTCAGAGCGATGCCGAAAAACAGTCACAACCAGTGATTGTAAGAGCAGAGTTTGCAGCATCTCCACGCATAAATATTTCAAGGCACTCATAATCAGGAATACAGCCCTTAATTATATCGCATAAAGGCGGGATGCGACAGGAAGTGTGCATGTGTTTGCATACCTAGAGTCGATGCACGCATGCACAGTAGGCTCAGGGTCTACGCCCATATGCAAGATTGTGTGCATATTCATGTTTGCATGTGTGATAATAACCAGTCTCTCACAATGTATGCCTCTAAGCAATCATTCTCTCTTTCTTTTTATGCCAATAGTGTTTGGTTTGATTGCATGCTAAATAAACAGCAAGTGTTTGGAAAACGAGCTCTGCAAGCCGAACGGCTCCAAGGAGAGGGAGAGGTCATCAAGATTATTTAGCAGGGACCTGCAACGGGAGGGAAGGACAAGTAGGAGGGATGGCCGGAGGGAGAGTGGCGTCTGGGGAGACGTGCGAGGAAAGCTCCAAAGAAAAGACAAAGAAAAGAGAGAAAAAAAAGATGGAGGAGGAGGGGGGAGATGAAAGGCAGAAGAGCGAGGTTGGGAAAAGGTGAAGAAATTGTGAAGTGAAACTGGGGAGGGTCGTTTCAGAGAGACACGTTCAAAGCCGCGGGATTGAGGCAGATCCTCCAGCTTTGAACGTGAGCTGCTAAACATTTCTGCTTTCTAAATAAGGATGCGGCATCCGACCGCGTCACACACGGATTTGTATAAAAGGGTTAATGCGCGTCTCTCTGCCACCAATTTCCCTTATTAATTCGCAAGCGGCCTTCTTCTATCTGCCAAAATAAAAAAAAAGAACCCTCTGAAAACCAAAGCCAGCATTAAAAACTGTATAAAACCGTGATGAGCAATTTTGTTTTTGCGTCAGTCTTGGAGGTAACAGCTTGGAAATGCTCACATTCAAAACAATAATTAATCTGTTTTGTTCAGGTCTGGGAAGCCAATTATGTATAAATACAGGAAGCAGAAATTGCATCCATGGGATGTCAGTTGAGGCTAAAATAAAACACAATCTCCTCTTCCCTCACTGATTAATATTCCTACTTTCCACATTGATTTAGGCATTTCCAATTTGCCAAATCAGAGCGAGACATTGAAAGAGTTTTAGGTCTGCCCGTAGGGTTACAGTCCTCTTGTTATCGTCTCCACCAACAGAGAAAACAAGCCAGGGTGTCTTGTTTAAGTTCACCAATAATCAAAAAATCCATCCTTACAAGTCATTAATAATTAGGGGTGTGAGAGAATATCGAGTATTGCGATATTACATTTTGTGATACTGTATGGATTCTCAAAACCACTGTATCGATTTTTAATTAATGGTTTACATGCAAAGATTAACTCAGTCAATACTTTTGCATTCGTAAAGAGATGTGTCCTCTCAGTGTATGCTGGATGTTACAGGGACTGTGAGAAATGCAAATCCTACTGTTCTGATTGCATAAAAAAGTAAAAAATTTTTACTCCAATTTTATGCATACGATGGTGTGTTCTTTATATGACGGTTTTCCTAAACTTAGATAAAAAAAATGCGATATATCGCTTTCCTTACAGTATCGTGATATATTGAATCGTAACCCCTGTATCGCGATACATATTGTATCGCCAAATTCTTGCCAATACACAGCCCTATTAATAATCAGTGGAAGAAATACTTTTTTGTTGTTGAAATAATAGAAAGAATCTATCAAAGGGCATGCGTTTTTGACCTTGCATGTTTTTTAATGATAGTCTGCTGTAATTGTTCCTTGATGCAAGTCAAATTCGTCATCTCAACCAGATAGAAAAGTACATTATTTAACATATTAGGAATGGATGGAACAATATGGCACATGTCTTTCTTTTATGATGGACATTTTTTGCAGTGTATGTGGAAATCATGGGTGGTGGGGTGGGGTGGGGATATGGGGGGGCTGGGGGTGTTAGGGTTGTATGTCAAGGAAAAGAAAAGAAAATGGAGAGGGAAAAGGTGCTGTGGAAGAATACACATGTTTATCAGCTAGGGGCCACTTCCTCATAAAACATTGTACACCATCCCCATCTACAGGTCATCTGAACAGCAACAGTGCCGTTCACACTCTGCCAATGTCTCTCTGTCTTTCTCTCTTTCTCCATTTTACTGTACGTCCCTCTCCTTCTCTTTCGCACCCATCCTCTCTCGTCACTCGGATATCTAATTATAAGGCAATTTCTTTCGTTGGCAACATACTGTAGCAGAGTGCGAGGTCTTCCTGATTACCGTGTCTCGTTGAAATCCCCCAAGGTGTGTACCAGTGTGTGTGTGTGTGTGTGTGTGTGTGTGTGTGTGTGTGTGATTCTGTATTTGACTTCAAAAGAGGGGGACTGGATTATACAGTAAATCTTTGGGTGATAATTGCTTTGCAGTTTGCAGTGACAGCTCCTCAGTGAAGTAATCACTACTTTTACATTTCCCCCTAATGTGCTCGACATACAGCACATCAAACCCAGTAAATCAAACCCTGCAGTGCATCTCAAACCTCAGCCCACAGCCGTGATTAATCAGTTAGATCAAATCAGCTTGCATTAATGACGTATTGCGGCGCATTTTAAAATAGGACGCGTCCCTTCTTGCATGTGCTCAGGGGCGTGCGAGCTGCAACGTACTGTACGCTGCGTGCATGTGTGTGTGTGTTTTCGTGGTGTCACTGAGAGAGAAGCAAGCTGGACCATCTCAAGACATCGCCGTTCAAGTCAACCGCCTGTGACAGTTCTGCTGAATTATTCAACCACGCGGAAAAGACTGATCTCCCGAGTCTCTCCAGGATTCACCAGGAGAACCACAATGGGATGATGATCTCATGCAGTTGCAACAGCTAATACATTTTCTGTTTGTAACCGTAACTTGTCCGCGTGTTTATTCACTGTAGGGTTCAATGTCAAAGTTCTCAACATTCATCCAAGGAGTGGAGTCATATTGGGATGTTTTGAAGGTATGCTACACATAAATGGCTGGCCAACATTTCGAATCACGTGGGAATTAATGCAGCTGCAGACACATGACAGTGGATCAAATCGCTGCCACCTCTTATCCAATCATTCCCTCTCTTTCTCTCTTCGTGTTAGGTGACATGCGACACCTCGGTGTTGACATTGAGAAGTGTGTCTGTGCATCGACCCTACTCTCCCCGCAGCCACTGTCAGAAACACATGTGCACAGATCTGTGCCAAATATCCCACACATCATCTACTGTACACAGCTGAAAGCTGAGAATGTAGATGTAGTCCCACAAGGCTAGTGAACCAAATCAAGTGTAACACCATGGTAACGTGGATAAGTGGCTATTTTGGTTCCCCCATCTCCTCTCTCGGTGTTGCACGTCTTATTGCCTCTATATGCAATTACAAGCATGGAGGTGTCCTGTGGGGATGCCCCAGTTACAACCACGGTGACTATATGCTCTGTAAGGGTGTAACCCAGTAAATCAAGCAATAGGCAGGAATTTAAGCTCAGCAGGTGTACTACTGTTTGCTCCCTGACTGATTTACTGACATATTTACCAGTTGACCATTTGGCGAGCACTGAGACCAACATTTAAAGGCTTCTTCAACAAAAGTGCATTCAATATTTTGCCCAATGCTGTGTGGGTTTTTCACAGTTTGCCCTCCAAATGTCACTATTTGCAACTGCAGTATAATATCTTGATCATATGGGTAAAAATATAGAATCCATCGAGCGTTTTATCTCAAAACTCTACACATAAGGCTTCAAAAAACCAAGTCACATGAACAGTGTGAGTGCTATTTGTTTGCTTTCACATATTTGAAAAATTGAGGTTAAAGTTTTGTTCTTACCTTTTCCCACCCAGCACGCTGTTGGCGACAAGCAAGCAAGCCCACAGACACAGAAAGGCCGTCCTGCTCCGTCCACACATAGTTGCAATATGAGGACCTTTCACTGCTGGAGGTCAAAGAGAAAGAAAGAGAGAGAGAGAGATGAACATCACCATCACCAACACCATCACCATCACCATCATTACCAAGCCATGTGAGCCAATTGGTCCACCATTAACCCAAAACATGTCATCACAAACATGAAGATGTGCTAAAAAAAAACAACAGCCAACATGGAGGTGGAGGCTATACAGAGATGAGGCTTCTTCTTAACATCTCTTACAGATTCACTGACAGCACAATGAATCAAACCAAATGGCCCCTGCCACATGCATTGGGCCATCACATGCCACTTGCACCCCCTCAAATCATTTAATAAATGATGTGTCACACTGACAGAGACATATTCTCCACCCTAAAACTATGTGAGGAGACCGAATCTCCAGCATATTAGGCATGATGATCAGAAAAGGGACCCCCAGTGGGAAATACGACTTTCATAACTGACGCTCAGCTTAACACACGCATATATGGCTACATCTGTATAGCGCATACGAATTAAGACGAAATAACAAGGCAACACACCATCGAGCACATAATAACACCCCCAGCAGTGTGTGAGCTCGTATAGCACCTGTGCAACAGCCTCCCTCTGCAATGTGAAACGCGCAATACCGCAATATCAAACCGAATCCAACCCCTAAAAATAAGAGCATTTGCTTCTTCTTCTTCCTCCTCCTCCTCCTCAATCACTGAGCTATGATGTCAGCCGGGTCATAAAGTATGTAAGCAATTAGCCTGCTCTACTGTGCATGCAAAACACAAATGTCCCATTTTTTGGAAGGCATAATCGATGATGTGTCCACTGAAGAGAGGACCAATTACTTACTTATCTCCAAGCCAGTATTTCTCACACACACACACGACCACACAGTGAAGCCACGTAGAAAGACAATATACCCTTGCTGCTTGATGTTCCAAGGTGTGAAGCGGATGGATGGGAGTCTGCTACGAAAAAAAAAAATTAAATAAAAATAAATCCTTTTGGTTGACAAGGATTTGACAAAGCTGATGCAGATTAACGACTGGAAGGAGAGAGAAAATCCCCGCACACAAGCACACTTTCTAAGTTATTCAGATGGGAAATGTCACCCCTATATATACTACATTATATATCGGAGCCTATGGTAGGCATTTAGCATGCAACTGGCATCCCTGCAAAGGTTGGTCTGAATGCATGCATGGCGATCCAGTTCGTGCGTGGCGGAGTAATTAAGCAAATGTGCGCTGATGCTGTTTTTTGAGTCGGAGCGTCCGTGGTGCTGAAACCACACTGGCATCAAAACGCGCTCTAGTTTGTCGTAAAAATACGCGTTAAACGGTGCCAATTTCGACGGCAAACTCTCCTCTATCTCACCCAATAAAACTCGTCTTCGATTCTAGTCCAGCAACACATCCTTTCTCTCTAAAATCCGAGTGTTGCTCCTCTCTCTCTCCCCTCTCTCTCTCTCTCTCTCTCTCTCTCTCTCTCTCTCTCAATCCTCTTTCTTGTGCCAGGCGATGGCTAAAAAAATGGAGAAAAATCACTTACAGCAGATGAGTCGAGGGGGTATATTCGGTGTCCCTCTGGCTATATATCCTCAAACTTTTTTTTTTCAGAATATCTTTTTCTAGCTGGACTGACTGAATGAGAAAAAAAATCCTCTTGTGATCTCAGATCTGACGAATTCTAGCTCGGAGGCTTTGGAGAAGCGGCTGCTGACGATATGCGCAGGTTTCTCTCTCTCACTGTTCATTGGTGGTGGTGGTGGTGGTGCTGTATAGTGAGTTCAACTCTCTCTCACAGTCTGTCAGCAGCAGCAGCAGCAACACAACACACACACACACAAAAAAAAAGAAATCTGCTAAACTAATAAATCTCGCTCTGTGTGCCAAAAGGTGTATCCAAAATAAAATGGCACCAAAAATAAAGTGTCCAAGCAGGTTTAATTTTGGAATAGGCTGTGCAATATAAAGACTATAGCCCGCCCATTGTATATGCAGCACAATTTAACTTGCCCCTGTCGTCCCTAATCTCTCTTTTCAGTGGCTGCTAAATAAAAAAAAAAATCCTCTTACATTTTCAACTCCCTTGTTTTTTCATCGCGATTTTCTCTCTCTGTCTCGCTCCCCTGACTCCTATACTGTACGTGATTTTTCCAAGGAGATACAATTGGCATGCATCAAAAGACCGTCTCACCATCTCATGAAACGGATAATCACGATGAAGCAAAACAAAAAAAGGATGGAATGGATTCACGGATACGCGAGGGGGAGAAAAAGACACCTCCAAAAATGTTAAGAAAATCGTGATTCCCTCACCAGCTCTGCAATGATGAGCCTCTCTCCTCTCCGCAATAAAACACAAAATCCTCCTCCTCGAATCACTCACCGTCTCCTAAAAGCCTTTTGCGTTTCGCATCGAGACAAACAGCAACCGCGTCTCTGTTTACGGCCAAATATTCTGCTGCTATACAGCCGCGCACACTCCAGACTGAGAGCTGAGGACGGCGCTGAGGAGCGCTGAGCTGCGTGCATCTGCAAGGGAGGAAGGAAGGAAGGGAGGAAAGGAAGAAAAAAAAAAAAAAAAAAAAAAAAATTGGGCTGATGATAGCCTTACCCGGCGTATATTTTTGTAGTCATCTGCGTATTTCAAGTTAAAACTACAAATCAGAAGACATTTTCATCAGCGGAGGACTACAGCAGGGGAGGCATATATATAGAGGCAAAACAAGGGGCAGTTTTAGACCACATCAGTGTTAATTCACGGGTTGCATAAGCAGCCTATAAATCCCAGCTGTTGATTTTTTTTTTTTGGGGGGGGGGGGAAGAGATGGAGCAACTCATTTTTTCTTTTTTTCTTTTTTTTTTAGTTTTTGACTGGGGGTTTATTTTCATCAGAGCAGAGCAGAGTGAGCTGGCAGTGTATAGTCACGTCAGTCTGGTCTGCAGTGCAACGTTTCCTCTGAGTGTGTGTGTGTGTGTGTTTGGTGTGTGCGTTTTCCTCCTCACGCGTGGTTAAAGTAGTGCATGTGCGTGATTAGTTATGAGGGGCTTATATGTGCCTCTGTATTCAAAGATCTATCTATCTATCATTAAATAATGCCAAAAATGCCAGGAAATCAACCCAAATATTTTGGACATCTTCTTCATGCGCTCTGCTCACATTGCGTCCATAACCCATAACCTGATGCTGCAGGTGCACGCGCACATTTTTAATAATAATGACAACACGAGAGAGAAACCCCGTCCACAGCCTCCGCCGAGCTCCTCCCTGTATAGAAATAAAGCCATTGTAATGCAAGCGGAGTATCATTTCAAGCTGCTTCTTCTTCTTCTTCTTCTTCTTCTCTCCACGCGCAGCAGACGCCACCGCCGCCACCGCCGCCGCGCTCTGCATGTGACTCGATTTGCCTAGTGCCTGTGTGCGCGCGCGTGCACGTGCGGGGAGCATGCATAACCAACACGTGCCCGCGTGCGCGTCGGGTTGTGCGCTCCCGAGACGGATAGTGGAGAGGAGGGAAAAAAAAAAAAGTATATATACGACTCTCGTCTCCTCCTCTTCCTCCTCCTCCTCCTCTTCCTCCTCACGTTTTAATAACCTTTAGTTGGAGAATTATTTTTTTGTGGGGTGCAACAAAAAAGACATCAGCTTCTCCAAAAACACACTGCACAAGGGATCAATTAAGACGCGTAATAAGGACAGGCAAAAAAAAAGGTGCAGCTCCATCTCTGGGCAGGTGATGGGAGTGGATAATGGAAGGTGTGTGTGTATGTGTGTGTAAGTGTGTGTGCGCATGGCTAAACGGAGAGAGATGGATGACGGTAATTTAGGTGAGAGATGTGCAGGTTATGGAGAAATAATCACTCTGTGTGAACAGTGCTTTTTGAATTTTAAAAGAAGGGATATTGACAGACTACGCCCCCCCACCCCACCCTCCATCCCTTCTCTGTTTGTTGCATCCATCATGTGGTGATAATTTGTTCCGTTTCACACAAACTTATAAATTACACCAGCTGTGGTGAATTGATATTCAGAAGCAATGTGTGGCAGCGGAGTCTTGTGGTAACCCGAGGCCACCTTTACATGTTCACGCTTAACATTTTATGCCGCTGTGTTTTTGGGTTGTGTGAGTGGGGGCCCATGTGTGTGTGTGTGTGTGTGTTTTGCTCAGGTGAAAAATCAATCTTGGGACATGTCTGTGTGATTCTGTATTAGTATTTGTCCATTTGACCTTTTAACCTCAAGTCATTCACATTCACACATGAGTGCACAACCATTTTGCTCCTTGGGGTGTCCCATTATGTCCAGCACTTAAAGCACCAGGATTGTTGACTTGTGGTCCTTTGAGCACTTGTGACCCTGCAGGTTTTGCTGACCTTTTTTTTTCAGTTAAATGCACATGTATCATATGAAACTACAAAAATGTAAGGAATCCATTGGTACCAACCATGTCATGCTAGTTTGTAGGGAAAGAGGCTAAATAACGCTCCAAAGTTAAGCTAAATTTTGGCGAGGAAAAGCTTGCAAGGCCATTTTGAAAGGGGTTAAAATTTGACCTCACTGTTTAAAATGACCTGTGGTGACCTCTAGGATAATCACAGCCTCATGCAACTTGACAACCATAAACTCAAGACCTAGGGCATTCAGAGGACAGATGGCTTTCCTAGATAGATTGACAATAAGGGGGTTTCTGAGCAGTTCCCAAAACAGAAGTGCTCGCCATCCAATCGCCAAACAATGCAATTACTGCAGAAATCTGGAGTGTTTAGAGTGGACCAGAGCTCTCGACAGGGAGGAATGTCTTAATTTGGCATGTGATGTCACTCGATTGGAGATTCCTGAGGCTCTTTCTGTGAGTCTCTCTGCTCACAGACAGAGGTATGTTGTCGCTCCGGTTAGCTCCTCGATGAAGAGGTCGCTCCAGACCACTCTCTGTCCAGGAGGCAACAACGGGCAAGCCTCCCGTCTGGCCTCCAACTGAGGCTGCAGCAGGAGAGAGAGAGAGAGATAAACCCAAAGTGCAGTACTTCAGTTCAATTACTGCAGTAAAGCTTGATTTGTGCTTGCCTTTTTTCGCCCCCTTGGGCTTGCGCATTTCACAGTGCCAGCGGGTTAAAAACGCTGCTACCGCTCTGAGCTCTTGAACCCAAACTCGGGTGCCCGCTGCTTAACAGTGTCTCATTTCCCTCCTGCCGAGCTCCTGGTTTCATCCGTTATCTTGCATCCATGCGATCTGGACGGAGCGGGCTAATTGAGACCATCCACAGGTGTGGATGAACCTCATTTTCAGTGAGGTGCTATACCCATAGAGCAGGAGAAACACTCACAGTCTAATGAGAATGAAGAAGCAACGAATGCACTGTCAGAAGTTGATTCTGCCAAAGTGCTGGGTATACCTGCGCTACTAGCAGTTTTCCTGGTGGACACACAGCCGCCGTGGCTGCAGCCTGTAGTTCTCTTTCTACAGAGCATTAAGGGCGACTGGCCTCAACCAGTCCACCTGAGGAATAAATCAGGGTGTTGTAAAAGACAAAAGAGTGCTTTCTCCTCTGTGAGCTGCTCTTTGCAATCAGCCGTAAGCTGGCATCTCCTCTGACTCGCCGTTTCAGGCCAAGACAAGCGTGACACACACACATGCACAGGTGCACACACACATTCATATTCATACCCACTCACGCTTGCTCATGTTGGCAAACATTACACACATATACACGTACCTATACGGATGTTTGTACCTGCATGTATTCTCACAACCAAACAGACTGTGTGTGCACATACAGTATGAATGTAACTAAATGTATGTGTTTATGTGTACACAGATACAGAACTGCTATAATCGTACAACATCTACGTAAAGATTGCTCAGTGGTTTGATCAGTTGTGTCTTATAAATGATGATGGGTATGTTTCTTGTTGGAACAAAAAGCCAGACATTTATGTCAAGAAGGATTGGCATAGTTATTGACAACAAAAAAGTATTAAGGTATTCAAATCTTGGTATCGTTTTAGACTCAAAATATAGTTTTACAAAATATGGTAAAATAATTAAAAGGCATTGAAGTTCAGCTTAGCATATTTTAGACAAATGAGGAATTATTTTTGTATCAGTGCTGCCAACACGCAGCGTTTATGAATCACATGATCCCATCCCACATCTTGTATTGTGCTACAACCTACCAGCAGGCTGGAGAAACTAGTCATTACTGATGTAAACAAACATTTAACAGCACAGGGAAGCATCAACTGGTGTTGTTTACTTGTGTATTAAAGACCTGTCAATCACTATAGAGGCGTGAGTAGGTGTTTAAAAGTTTGGTGGTGGATACTGCAGATTGTACCTTTAAAAACCTTATATAAAAAGTCACTCCAGTTTCACTATACTGCAATAGTGCCCTGCACTTTAGAGACAATCTTTTGAGTTCTGACAATTATTCAAATGTAAGTCTGGTACAGGATATTGAATGGCCCCTTCTCTCCCCCATTATGTCACTTTGTCTCTCTTTGGTCTGAGAACATCATTACATTTTGTAGAATATCTTCCATAACAGATTGAACTGTACCCTTTGGCCACACCGCATTTGGGAAATCAGGTTTTTCTGTGTAAGCTGCTGCACAGTGGAACTGAGAGAAGATGGAGAATTCCATCTGTAGGTTTTAATGGCATTACAAATAACACACACATATATATATATATATATATAAAATATATATATATAATATTGTACTTTACAAATAAATTAAATAAATAAATACAATTATTCCAATAGACACAAATCAACACAGTCACAGACATATACATTATGTGACATGCACATATACAATTGTATTGTATTTATACAGTATACACACATAAGTAAGGGATTATGTACAGTGGTTTTGCATTGCCCTGAAGGAGTTTATTTCACAACAATGACCTTCTAGTTGTACATTATCCTGATTATTACGGTTACTTATTTAAGAAATCAATAATTACTAAAAATTAAATATTTACCAGTGTATATCATACAGCTTCATTACACAACATCAATAAGTAAGTAGTATAATATAAACTTTAGCATGTAATCTGCACAGTAATAACAGTACTTTTACAAAAGCCCATGCAAATATACTGGATGTGTTTGCAAAAAGTAAATAACAAACAAATCCTGTGTGTATGCATTAACAGACATGCATGCATATGCATACATTAAGGGTTGTGCACAAATATCCATTTTTATCCCACACTGTGCTAAAGGCTTGGGAATTAGCTACAACCATACACACACGCACACACACATACACCCACATCCGTCTACAAACACACACAAATGCCGGACAAAATAAGACGGTAAATCCAAAGCTAAAGCTCGAGATAGTCTGCAAATCTGTGCAGACAACTACTGCACTATGCAACCAGTTGATCTTTTCACACTCAAATATTCCCGTTTGCCAATGAAACGCCATAAACACTATGTGAATGAATATCAAAAGAAGAACGCCGCTCAGCTCTATGTTTAGAATACATACAGTATCTGTGCAAACCTGAGATAAAGAATTCGAAGGCCTCTCTGCTGCATCTTTGTACCATCAAGTACATCCCATTGATTTTCTGTTCACCGAGACACACAATGGGACAATTTGTCATACTTGCATGTTTGTTAACTGCGTAGGTGTGTGCATGTATACACTGTACATACATGTATGTAAACACTCACAAGCTTTTACTTATTTCACATAGTTACTCCTTTTCTAATGCTTTTAGCAACTACATTAACATTCAACAGGAATAGCACATTAGAGCGCATGGAAAATGAGAAAGAAACACTTTTATTATATTTTTTAAACTGCTATGTCTTGAGACAATTCAACATCTTGACTACACTGCCTCTTCATGTTATACAATTCAGTAGTTTCCCACTCACTGTTAGTAAATTCCACAACAGCGTCCTGTGATGCCATTGATATGTACCGTTACACATCATCTCAGTGGACTCAAGACACAATTCACTTAATTAGCTCCCACGACAATATGAACATGAGTATATGAGCCGCTAGTGGATATACAGTACATATATATGGTCAGATATGTAAAAAGGGAGCTTTCTAGCACTGTGTTTTAGTGTAGCATACCAATATACCGCTCTAAACCCAGGGGCAGTGGTACCAGAGTCAGGAGGTGATAATTAGTTTTACAGGCGCAGGGGCCACTAGATCGAACCTCTATATGAAGTGACTGTTATCATTTCTTGTTGGAAAGGCAATCAAACGACTATAAAGAGATGCAAAAAGACCATGAAGTGACGCAAAAAGGGGCGCAAAATGATGGAAAGCAGCAAAATATCCACAGAGAGATGTAAAGCGAGAAGCAAAAAGACTACAAAGGGATGCAAAACAACTTCAAAGAGACACACTATGACCACCAGGATATGCAAAATGACTACAAAAGAGACACAAAATGAGCAACCCAGTCGGCAGAAAAAATGTTGGCATTGGATGTTTCTGCAAACCACAGATACATTGAATGGCGACGTTACTGAATCAAATCTATACGTTTCATAAATAAGTTTCATATCAGTCTCGTATCACGCTTGTCACGTGGTTAACATTGTGAAACGATTGGTTAGGTTTAGGCAACTACACTACTTGATTAAGGTTAGAAAAAAAGATCATGGTTTATGTTCAAATAATAATGTAACAACCGTAACAACACAACATAACCACCCTAAGGTTTAGGAAAGAACTACATGGTTGGGCTTAAAACTACTACATTTGTACAGTGAATATGACACTGAACGTTGTGAACACGGGACACAAATAGCGGTCTCCTGGATGAAAGCTTTGTGTTAGTTGGACCAATCCACCTCCACTCTCGGCCGCCCGGTGTGTGTGTCTCTTTTCGCGAATGCAAAAAAGTCAACACTCAACTCATCCCTGGTTGGCAGAAATGTCCAATGCCAACATTATTGGCAACTGGGCTGAGATGAGTCACCAAACCAGACATATCTGTTTCAGTCTAGGTGTTTTGGTTCTATGTAGGAGCAATACAGGGCCTTTCACATGTCTGTGTCCAAGGGTCCTGTTGCCTCATAATCTGTCCATAGATGAAGGCTATTTGGAGTTCAAAATGGGGGGAATTTATTGATGTTATTTCATGTTAAAATATTTAAATTTGGCATCAATTTATTACTCTGTATAAACGGTGTAACTATTAATAATGTACAGTTTATTATTGCTGAGAACCAGGGCTTTAAAGATCAATGGTCAATGTCAATGTAATTTTTCTCATTTTAAAACGGTGCCCCAGTCTAGCCCTCACATAAAAAAGTCTCCAAACACACTTTCTTTATTCATGTAATTCAAGCACTTAAAGGGGTTGTTTTATAGTCCTATATATTGTGTCTGTTTGACCAGCTCCAAACTAAATTGTTCTCTTGTGAGGTGGATTCATAGCTCTCGTGGTTATGTTGGGGGGTTTTCCTACTCATTTCAATACATCTTCTTGGAGCTAGCCTCTAGTGGCCATTAGAGGAAATGCTTCTGTTGACACATTGGTTTCATCATGGTGATTGCTACGTATTGTGATTAACTGACGCCTCATACTTGCAGGAAACACTCAAATGCCTCTTCTGTACAAAAATGTATTTGAATTCCACTTAATTCATTTATTTCTCTTCCTGCTGGCCTTGATCTCTCTCTCTCTTGGTTCCTCCATCTCTTTCTCCTTCCTCCTTGGTTTTTACGTCCACACTGGCTCTTCTCTATCCTCTCCCTCTCAAACACACTGACGTCTGCTAAAGAACACACTCTAAACATGTACACACAAACAGCGCTGTGGATGCGAGCGAGCGAGCGAGCGGGGCCACTGAGCGGAGGCAGACCGCACAGCAGCAGCAGCGCTCTCACTCGTCAGTTTACATAACACTGATTATAACCCTGAGATTTAGCCAACCGACGTGCAACAGTTTAGTTTGGCCTGGGCATTAAAATCTCACTGACCATCTGTTCTACTGCGGAGTTGCTTTCCTTCAAATACTTTTCCTGGACACTGATTCTACCTAGTGAGACTGTACGCTACTGCCACTCAAGCTTCAGACAGCAATAAAGTGACTTTTGTTCTCTTGTTTCTTGCTTAAATGTTTTCCTGTTTTTGTTTTTTCTATGGAAGCACTTAGTTTACCCTAAGCACACACTGTACATCCTTTATAAAAGTAATATTTATCATTATTAATATAAAAAAGATGTAAATAAAGGATTACAGCTGTCAGTGTGACAGTGTGCTGACTTGACTATATACCCGTAGAACACATTTTCATTCACATATCTTGAGGTCAAAGGTCAAGGAACCCCTTTCCTCGCCAACATTTTGATTAAGTTTGGAGCATTATTTAGCCTCCTTTGTAATAACCTAGCTGTCAAGTTAGCACGACATGGTTGGATTCCTTAGGTTTTGCAGTTTCATATGATACCAGTTTCTTCATTATAGCTTTAAAACTGAGCTTGCTACAACCTAAAAATCGCAAGTTATGTAAACATGTTAAGGAATTTAGTGGCGTTAATAAAAATGTGCGTTAATGAGTTATTATCCTATTCAATTTGACAGCCCTAGTAGCTACACATTTTAAGTTGAGTAAACACTCTTCCATTCTTTTGTACTTAAGTTGTCAATATTTCACTCTCAAACAATGCAATGCAACACATCTATTGTTCTCGGAGATTAAAGAAATGCTATTTTCAATAATAGAAATTTAAAAACTATATTTGCCATGAGATCTCTCTACCTAAGGGACACATATTCTACGGTGTCAGATCACTATTTTCAATCATTTTAATGTCAAAATTGATTTGCAGGACAGCTATTCAATAAATCAGGAGCTCTACAAACGGAGCTCACTCCTCTCAATTACCCACTTTGTGTTCACAAATGCTTTGACTTCACCCATTAAAATAGTAAAGATCGGTGGACATTTAAATATGCAGCCTTGCAGAGTGATCACAGACCGCCTGATCTGTTGATGACAGATATATAAACAAGCTGTTTGAGAATGGGAAAGAGCTCTATTTTAGTATTTTCATACTGTCTTTATATTTTATAAATGTTATAAATGCTCCTTCTTGTATGGTTATTTGAGCTTGTGATGAAAGACACATTGTCATGATAACACTTCGGCTCTTATGTTTATATTTAGCACACTTCTATCATGCTTGCTCCTACGTCTGCATCCCTCTTTATCTTACGAAAGGAAGCGCACAGATGTTTGAATGCGTCATGCTAATATGTGATATTAATTTCGTATAGCTTCTACACTGCACTCACAAATATTATTGAGCCATTTATTACAGTGGGCCATCTTCATATTCATTCCATTTAGCAGGACATGTTTATTAAACTCTGACAGGTTATTACCCTGCATATATTCCTACAAAGATTTCTTGGCAGCGCACCTTCAGATCAGTGAATGTTCTCCCTTGCAGCCAGCTCGGGGATGTACAACCAGACACAACTGCACAGCTTGTAAAATGATATTCCAGCACCAACCCATGAGGTGTTCATTTCTGTACATTTTTCTAATGTTAGCTGACTGTTCAGTGACCATTTGTCTTCCCAAGGTCTATGATAAATTGTGGACACGTACGCGGCCAAGGGTACACTCAGTTTATCTACCTTTTTATGTCTCTCTATGACATACTGTACTGTAAGTCGACTGTAGAAATCAGCGTTTATGAAATCAAACCATTCCAAGTGTCACCAGCTTCTCTGAGAAACTGATCTGTGAGCATGTCAGTGGATGTTAGTGTTATGAAGATCAACAGGATGTTATAGTGGAGGAGCCCTCTACATCTGTAACCATGGCTCGACCTCAACCCCATTGTCCGATATTTCCTCTGAGTGCAGTTTACAAGTCGGCGTGCTGACATTAATGCGTCATAAACTCTCTCTCCTCTCCAAATGCGATGGAGAAATTGCAGCGTAGCGCCATTAATGTAACTACGGCAATTATATGGACTGACAGTTCCTCTCAAACATCCCACTGATCCCGAAATAAAGACAGAGTGAGAGAGAGAGAGAGAGAGAGAGAGAGAGAGAGAGAGAGATGTTCTCTGATTGTTAGCACAAGGTAATGAAACACTGAAAAAGGTGACATTATCAACATGTGGGCTGAGAGATTCAGTGAGACTGTTGCTGCCTCTATTTCTGGAGGTGTAGGAGTATTTGTGTATGCATGTCTGTGTGTGTGTGTGTGTGTGTGTGTGTGATTGAGAGAGAGATGGTGTCGAAGTGTGCACGCATGTGTGTGTGTGAAAGAAAGAAAGAAAGTGACAAAATAAAAAAAAACAGAGCTAGAGAGAGGGAACGGTGGAAAAAGAAATATTTTTCACACATCTCCTACCTCATTAGAGCCTATCATTCAGTCACTCAGTAAAACTGTGAATTCGTATGGAGGTGCTATTCTGGGTTGCAGCCACCAAAAAAAAAAGTTCCCACGACGCAGCCAAGTCTGAGGATATTTCTCTCTGACTCGTATCATTATGATTAATGCCTTAAGAGTTGTTCTTAGCATATCTCAATGTGTCAGATGGTAAGATATGCAGAACAATGGCCCCGCTGTACACACTAAATCAAATGAAGAAAGCATAGAGTGCAAAGGAACATCAATTTCTACAATTGATGTATCTACGCCCTTCTGAAAACCACTGTATTGTGCTGCTTTGCTTTGAGACGTGCACATACTTCCACCCCCACTGGTTAAAATGTGTGGAAAGTGACAGTGCTTTTGCTGTGCAATGCGATGTGCTTTGAAGTTGAAAAAGAAGCATCTGCTTATATGGATTAATTTATGAGAGACAGTTTTATATTATAGATATTTAAATGCAGCCTATGCACTGTGTAAAATCAAATCAGTTTTATATACTGTGTTAGAAAATACTGTAGTATTAAAGCAACTGTAGAAACATATAATAATAAAAATAATATAAACTACCTACAATATAATAAAATATAAAAACTGTAAAGTAAGGCTGGCAATCGATTCAAATATTTAATCGCGATTAATCAAATGATTGTCCATAGTTAATCGTGATTAATCGCACATTTTTTTTCTGTTCAACATGCACCTTAAAGGGAGATTTGTCAAGTATTTAATACTCTGATCTTATCAACATGGGAGTGGACAAATATGCTTGCTTTATGCAAATGTATGTATATATTTATCATTGGAAATCAATTAACAACACATAATAATGACAAATTTAGTCCAGAAACCCTCACAGGTACTGCATTTAGCATAAAAATATGCTCAAATCATAACATGACAAACTCAAGCCCAACAGGCAACAACAGCTGTCAGTGTGCTGACTTGCCCAAAACTGCATGTGATTATCATAAAGTGGGCATGTCTGTAAAGGGGAGACTCGTGGGTACCCATAGAACCCATTTTCATTCACATATCTGGAGGTCAGAGGTCAAGGGACCCCTTTGAAAATGTCCATGCAAGTTTTTCCTCGCCAACATTTAGCGTAAGTTTGGAGCGTTATTTAGCCTCCTTCTTGACAAGCTAGCATGCCAAAGGATTCCTTGGGTTTTGTAGTTTCATATGATACCAGTATCTTCACTAGTGAGCTTCAAAATTGAGCCCGTTATGACCTCAAAATTGAAAGTTGCGTTAATGCGTTATAGAAATTAGGGCGTTAAAAAGAATAAATGATATGATATATAATATGATAAACAATATGATAACACTTTAATAGGGACACTTTTATTGTCTTATGTTAAGCAGTGGTTACCAAACTGCCCTGAAAAGCATCTGAACGTCAGGTTAAGTTATAAAGAAGGTGGAGACAGAAGAGGAAAAAAAGCAGCTGGGCAAGAGAGCCACAGCTATAGAGTTCAACAACGTGACGTAACCACCAGACAAAACTTCAGACACCTTATTATCTGGCTTCTATTTTGCCGTACTTCAGACATCGTCACTTCAATCTCTTGTTGCCGGCACGAGCAAACAGAGCAAACAGGCACAGACCTACAATTACCCCTCCTTGATCAGAGTCTCGCAGGAACAGCAGTGAAAAAGCGTGGTGGCTATTTTTGTTTTCGCTCTTTTAGCACTCATTCAGCGTAAGCTGCTGCCACTCAGAATATATTAAAAGGAGTGAAAAAGAAACAAAACAGACATAGAGAGAGAGACAGAGAGAGCGAGAGAGAGAGATAGAGAGAGAGAGAGAGAGAGAGAGAGAGAGAGAGAGAGAGAGTAATATTTAGAATAACAGCAAAACAAGTGTCTGCTTGTGTGCCGGCCTCTCAGCTGTCAAATACGGCCGCTGGCCTTCACAGCCCTACTTACATGTTGTTAAAGAGAGGGTAAACAGTGGAAAGTGGAAAGAGAGAGGGATAAATCATACAGTACACAACAAAGATTATTACATAAAGTTATGATAAACCACGAATAAGAGGCTCATGAGAATTATAATGTTAATGTATTATATTAATACAGCAGTTGCTTTCAGTTTCATTATATAAATACTGGTCATTGCAAATGTTGAAAAAGCAAACTAATAGTGCTCTCCTGAAAGCTACTCTATGCTGTCACTTTCAGCGACTGCTGCCGTCATTGCTTTTATTCATATAGCATTTCAAAAGCCCCACGTCCACCATAACATCCACCTGTAGGCTCTGAGTCTACGTTCCACTAGACTCACAAGTCTTTGTTTCGTTGCTAAAACTGTCTGGAAACAATAATAGAGTTTAAAAATAACCCTTCATAGCAGAATCAATCCAAAATCTTTAAGGCAATCCTTCATATTGGGGCGGTGACATGCAGAAGTCATAGCAGACAGACAACTGTTGTTGCTACAGCTGCTCTGCTAACGTGCTCGCTGTCGCTGATGTTCAAACGGTTCAAAGTTTAGAAAATAAAAATAATCTCGTAGCTCTCCTCCTGCCAGTAAACGGCTCCAGAATGTGAGTCGCTGGTTTTGTTCCTCCAGAATCTCAGAATCCCAAGAGCAGTAGCTCTTTCCCTCCGCCCCCGTGCATTGTAGGATCGCTCAGCCGCAGTCACAGAAGAAAACCCCTTCAAAGCTTGTTGATGTGTGTCATTTGAGAACGGAGGGAGAGCTAAGATCACACTACACGACTTTCAAAGTCGTCAGATCGCTGCACTGTTCACACTACACAACTTACGGTCTTTTAATCGGGACTCTTTAAGTCGTTGGGGTTTTCACACTACATGACTGACCGGCGTCGGGAGGTCACACACTACAAGACCTTTCACCGGGAGGAATCCCCGATGAGGTCTCCAAACTAGGCTTTGTCACGAAACACGAGAAATAAATGGTAAATGACGTGTTACCATATGCACATTGCTAATGTTGTTGATGGTACGTTTTCACAAAATGTCCTGTTTCCACACTCCTTTTTACTATTTATTCATCTAGGGGCAATAACAACTTTGCTCCTGCATATAGTAAGTTCCTATTGTTACAGGCGACCCCTCCTCCTCCAGGTTTCCCCTCAACCCATGTCTTGCTCTCTCATTAGCTGTGGTTTGTGGCCGGAGTCCCCAACAGGGCCAGATATTTAGCATTCTAGATATCTGAAATGTTTCTGCGAGGCATCGGCGAGCGTATTGGCAAGCCTCTTTGAGGAGTTCACACATCGGCGCTCAAACGCCGATGTGCGAGCAGCGAGCCAATGCTAATTTGCCTCTGATCTGGGGCTTTTGTCGGGGAGCTCCAATAACTGTTGGGGAGCAGAAAATCAGGGCTGAAGTCGTGTAATGTGAACTAGCTATAAGGTAGACCTATACGACCAAGATAACATGTAGATAAACGGTTGTGACTGGCCTGTCCGAATCCAAGACATGTAAGGGGCGCAGGTTTGTTAACGGACGTTCTTGCCGCCGTTCTAGCAACAACTTGATCAGTAGGCGGATATCTCCAATTCCCTGGTATCGCGAGACAACGTTCCACTAAGGTGGAAGTTGTTATTGTTGCTCTCCATTCCCTGCCATGGTGTGTCCTTGTGAGGAGTGATGAGGTCAGAGCCTAGACGTCAAATATCAACGCTGTACATGTTCTTCATTCACATGACAATCCATTCCATGTGCCGACTGAACTAAAGTGATTGGTTATTTACTGCAACAAGAGTTAATTTACTTGTGAAAGGCAAGATAATGGAAAGAATGAGTTTCTCCACAAAAGCCACAATAAGGTGGCCTGACCCGAGCCCCATCAATAGGGTTGGGGTTAGGACCACTAATTGGAATTACGGAGTAATTTATGAGACCGAAGCCTCTTGTGAGTCTGAGATGTCTCGTTGGATGGTGAAGGGATTCCATCACAGCAATCAACAAAATGGCTCTGGTGAAATGGTGAATGCTAAAGCAGTAGTGTTAATAAAACACCCCGAAGCACTACCAGACCTCCATCCACGGATCAATAACAAACAGTGCAGGCCGCGATTCAGGAGAAATGAAAACCAGGCAAAGACTTTTGCTTTTGGCTGACTTCTTTAAGCCCCTGTGGACAAAAACCTTAGAGATTAGCATGAGCACCATCGCCTCCCATCACAAAAGAGCTGCCTTCATCCATGACCTTCAGACATGCAACTGTTTTGGAGGGTAGGAAACAGAAGAGGGTTTCGTTGTTATAAACAGCTTACGGGTTGTACTGTATACTGATGAGGTACACTCGAGTTCCCCTCTAATTGTGGAGAGATCAATAACCGGTGAAAGTTACATAAAGTAAAAAGTTCTAATAAGGTTTGTGAGATGTTCATACACCCATTGCTGGAATATAAATAACAGCTTTTGCTCCCTAATTTGAATTTATGAGAACGCCGGGGCCGACCTGCTGCCGACCCAGTGGCAGGCATACGGAATCATAATACACAAACATCCAGTCTCCTCATAAATGTTTTTGCGTATGCCAGTCACATATGAGGCATCAACAATACTGTTAAATAAAATAGCTGCTATAACTGATTTCCTGATTGTATTTCTGTGTTGACATGCATTACTGCCGTAATAGTCTTGTAAACAAGACTGTTGTTTTTCGCTGTTCTAGAAGAAAGATGCAAGGAAACACGTCCTTCAACTGGGACATAAAAATGCAGCAACAACAACACATGAGCGTGTATGGACACAAAAGCATGCAGTGCACAATGGCCCTCTAGCTTTGTGCTATAGGTGATATCATCCATGCTTCACCGGTCACATTCAGGGTCAAATGCTTAATGAAGATGGATGTTGGTGTGATGTGGACTTACAATGACAGCTATGTGGGTGTGTTTGTGTGTGAGAAAATGTGAAAAGTGAGAATGAAAGACAAACATGTAAAACAGCCCTAATGAGTCTTTATATCGTGCAGAAACTGTATCAGAAGTGTAAATTAAATTCCTGTCAGATGTCATATATGTGTAAACAGTGCTTACAGGCTGTGTGTTTAGGCTACATTAGCTTGTCCCAATTGCTTTTTCAACCCCCAACCAAGCCTCCACTCAGCCTCTATAGCTAGTTGACCGTGATTGATGAAAGGCACCAGACCACGTTGGTGAGGGAGAGGTGACCACTGGAGCTTAGAGAGGTAATAAGGTGTGATGGTGGTTGAGATGGCTGCAGTGGATGAATTAGTGACACATACAGTAGAATGTAGGTTCACATTCGCTTGAGCATCAATCCCATTTCGGATAAGGCGCTCGGGATGAAAAGACCTTAGAGGTTATGGCAGTTTGAGAGTCAGCCGTGTGGCTTTAATGAGTATAAAAATAAATTACTCTGCAGGTTCTCAATGCACGGAAAAAAAAAAAAAAAAAATCCTGCCTCTTGCTGATCAAAATAAGGAGAAATATTTGAAATATATTACAGGATGTTCTTACCGGTGTTGCTGAAAAAAAATCAGCCCACGTTTATCCTAAAGCCGTTCTTCATCAAGATCCTGTTAACACGTCTGTAGGGTATGTGTGTACTCTAGTGCACCTGTTCTTGTGGACCACATTTTTAACATGTAGTCAAGCTAAAACAGCAAGATATTAAGCAGACCATCACATTTTTTCGTAGCTGTACCTTTATATTCAAGACAGAGAGTTCAAATTTACATTTGTCAAAGACACTATGACAATATTTTAATGAATTCATGATAGATAGATCATGTAAACAGCTTAGCAGGAATATTGTCTTTTTCAGAATACGGAACTGGAATACCTTCTACCTGGTTGCTTATGTGAGAATGAATGAGAGGGAAGGTCTTTAGTATGTTGAGCCTTAGTAGAATGATATAACTTTAAACTCGGTGAATAAATCACTAACCTTGTGTCCTTCGTATTTTTCATCTCATTCAAAATGTCTTTAACAACACATAATGAAATTATACCTGACAGGACCACTGCGGTGGAGCCGTTTCTTTGAGCAAAGCAGTGATATATCATACCTGTCATCATTGGGATTTGAAAATAAGGGAAATTTCCCAGCGCCCGGAGCATTGACATTTTCAGTTTTGGTCACTTGATCTGCCTCAGTAAAGTTTATAGTTGTAAATTCAGTCATTGGTGGAGCATGTTGGCAGATTTGTCGTGCTGGTTCAGAATCACTTTTCCTTCCGTGTGATACGCTAAAATATGTGTGGCATATTTTACAAGAAGCATGACTTTGACCGATGTTGCACTTCATTAAGTACAGGCAAGCCTCTCCCATTTGGTGAGATATATCCACAATTCTTTTGCCTTTTTTGCAGGTACTCCTTCATCCCTCTCATGCTCATCCATCCTTGAATGCTTGTGCTGCCGTTTTTCTTATTCTTCTTGTTTTACTGGCGGGTGTCGTTTGATTGAATGATTTCTGGTCACTAGATTTTACAGCTAACGTTCTACACACTGCCACCTGCTTTGCTGAAGGGGAATGCAGCAAACACATCAAATAGGTCCGTTGGTTATGCCTACCTCCAAACTTAATTTTATTTAAAAATACATGAGATTTACAGGAAAATATTTAAAATGGGAGGAAAGTGAGAGAGAAGCGTAAAATACAGGAATCCGTAAAAATCGGAGAATCTGAAAAATGGAAGGGTTGACAGATCTGGGAAAGTCGGGGGCACCAAAATGTGAATTTGCGATTTTGCTATAATTAGTTCACCATTAAAATGGGCATTTTGATCCAGACTAGATTTTTATTCACAAAGGTTTTAAACCATATGAATATGCAATGTTCATAATTGTTGACAAACTTATGACTGCAATTGTTTTGAAGAATCGTTTGGTTTAATTTAATGATTCGACTGGTGGCGATACTCTTTACATCCATTGATGTTCAATATTTAAATATAGTTTTGGTTATAAGCAACTGTTTTTTGTGAATACATACATGATGCTTTTATAAATCATTGCTGCTGCTTTGTCAGTTAGAACTACGTACATTTGAAGACCATTTGGACCTGTGAAAAATGTGTGAGCCCTTTTGGAGAGGGTGATTGACTCACCATATATCACATCGGCCCTGAAGCCAACACTGTAATCCTCCTCAGTTGTGTCCTGTGTGCCTCCTGCACCTGTGGCATTTCTCAAGCTATGATTTGGAATTGTCATATTAATGCTTTTTCTGACCTCCAGGGCTAAGACATCAATCTCTGAAGAGGGAATAGATTTGTGTAGGACACCTGGAGCCATTCACTCTGCTAAGACGACCTATATCCACTTTATGGTGATGGCACTTGTGTCAAAGCGGGTGGTAAATTCCAGGACATGGGGGTTAGTTAAACCAGTTGATGGTCAATACTTTTCCGAGGCAGTGCTGTTGGCATATTTCACCACTTTATGATTGTAATATGCTCTGGGAAGTTTCTGCCTAACCACCAGGCCACAGACTGAAACCAGGCCGTCCTGATACTGCTGTAAGGTAGGGATTGACCGGGTGGCTGTCCATATTTATTTACATGTTGGCATGCAGCTGCTCTCACCCAGAACTCTTTAAAATGGGCAGTGTCTTGACAGAGTGAACACATTGGCTGCCGAGATGGCAGATTGGGGTTTGAGCTTTACAAACATTTCCTGGACACCGAGCTGTTCTGGAGGTTAAACCACAATCAACAGAACCAGAAATAACTAAAGTTGCCCTGGCACGACCTTTGTCTCAATCCCATACTACATGGCAAACCCAAACAGGTTTTGAGTATGCAGTGTGTATAAGTGATAAACTTAAGCATATTACAAAAATAGTCAGTTCACTTTTAGGGAATTACAGGCAGTAATTCTACATAAATGAGGGATTTCAGTGTGGCTGACTGGCACTGGAGGTGTGCAGAGAAAAAAATAATTGAAGAATGGCTCAGGAGGTAGAAGTCTGTGAAAAAAAAGGTGGTGGTTTCATTCCCCAAAAATCACAATGAAACAGAGTAGAAGAACAAAAGTCCCAGGAGCATTAACAAAACAAACAAGCTGAAAAAATATCTGAAATAACACAGCCTCACAGCAAGCTGCTCACAACAAACGCTCTCCCACAGTCAATGCCTACCTAAGTGGCTTTATATACCCCTCCTGGCCCCACCCTGATTGGACTAAACCACTGCATGCATGGGGTTTAGGTAAACCACTGAGGGAAATTCCCATTAAAACCTGATCCTAACAGGAACATAGCAATCATTTGAATGCCAACAATAATACAAGGTATTAATAAACTCTTCCCCCTATAAATGTTATGTTCCCTTGCCCTTAACTAGTCATCGGTGTCTGGTCACACACAAGAAGTAGAGGAGACTACTGGGTTCTCCCCCTTCCTCTTCAGCCCAATTATAAAATGTCACCAAGGTTAATACACACTGCACAGACAAGCACGTAAACCTGGTTAAGGAAACCCTATTTCATTTCATATCTTATTGATTAACTTAGAAATATATCAACTGATTGATGGCTCTAGCCTGTACCTAACTAGACACATGGTCAGTGATGGTAGGGAATCTGGGCAACCCAGCACTGTCCCTGTACAGACTGTTCTCATACAGTGTCCGTAGCTGTACCTAAGAAACAGTAATGCACTGTAATTCGTATAAATCCAATAAAATCAATTTGCATGTAATCCATGTAATCGTGAACCAGGAAGTATATAGAGCGACCAATGCAACGTAGGATGGAGGTCGGGGTGGATGGGTGGGTTAAAAAACACCAGACTTTCACTAGATAGGCAGGTGTTCGTACCTAGTGTGAAACCAGAAGTCTGCATTGATTTATTTGTTACATAACTTCCGTACTGAAGTTACGCCACTTCTTGAGTTATTTTAACCCAAACCACAATCTTTTCCTAAACCTAACCAAGTAGTTTTTGTCACTTAACTTCCATGCTTAAGTTACACCACTTCCGGTGTTATTTCAACCCAGACCATAATTTTTTCCTAAACCTAACTAAGTAGTTTTTGTCATGTAACTTCCACGCTTAAGTTACACCACTTCCGGTGTTATTTCAACCCAAACCACAATCTTTTCCTAAACCTAACTAAGTTGTTCTATTTTCAAAAGACTGGAGTGGAAATTGACACGTGTGTCACGTGTTGACATTTGTAGGAAAATGCACAAAAAAATGAGGAATAACTTTTCGTAAGATATCATAGGAAGTGTTGTATAAGAATGCATTGCCCTGGAGGCTTGTAATTAGCCAACATGTCAAAAGTGGCACAGAGAGATTAAAGACTGACAAATCATCAAACAAATCCTTGCACTTCATATTTTTTTTACGTTTATGTTCCTGCGTAGCTTCTTTTGGACCATTAGGTTCCTCTCTAAAAAATGTCTGACTAAAACTCCACTTTATGCTGAATACATCAAACCTGTGACCTTTACGTTAGCGGGTAGTCTGTCTGTGCTAAATTGCCTGGAAGTAATCATTTTCAAGGGATCTATTGTTGGCTGAGCCTTTGTGGGATGACGGCTGTGCTTCCGAGGGTTTTGGGAAGAGGAATGTTTTCTTTTGTTTGGGTTGAGTGTCAGGCCTAAAATGATATATGCTGATGTGAAATATGTCAACTCAACATTGGCCTGAAGGTTCTCCTTGAAGCAGGTATTTACTCGAGCACCGTCAGCATATTGGACCAGGCTATAAATTGGTTGATGTGGATGTGTATTTCTATGGGAAGCAATCTCTGACACGCAGGCTATCCATGCTGGGAAGACAGAATAGAGGGGTTGGACTTTAGGAGGCAAAGCATCCTCATCATCATCATTATTATTGTTGTTTATCAATAAATGTACTATATCTTTATACTATTTTTTTTGTCACGTAGCTCTGCCCTAATCAGTTTCTGTTCCTTCTCCACCCTCACTTATCTGTTCAGCACACATCACCATGTTTAGATGCCTCCTTTCTCATTTGTATACACTGGCAACCTTCCTCTTTTGTCATTTATAACCTTCATCCATGCATCCCGACACCCAGCCAGCCATCATCCATCCATACATCCATTTATTCACCCATAGAACATTCATCTGCCCCTCCAGCCATCCCTTTATCTTCCTCCTACCATGTCCATTACATCCTCCCCTCGTCCCTTATCCCGCGTTCACCTGTGCTGTTACGTCTCTCATCCTTCTGCTTCCTCTTCCAACCCCTCCTGCGCTAATTTATCTTCTTCCAATTCATCCTTTGCCCGGCCCTCCGCCTTACTATTCTTCACTCGTTGTGTCTTTGTCGCACCATTTTTTAGTCCCTTCCTGCTTTCTTTCCTTTCTTTTCACAGGAACATGATTTTTTATTTCTTCCTCCCCCACAAAAAGACAGATTTCCCAGTTTACTTTCTCCATTTTTGGTTTTGGTCTCTTGCCACTCTTACGACTATACTTTCCAGTATTGCCTCTCCTCTTCTTCCTCGATTCCTAACCCTTAACCTCACTCTGCACAACCTTACCTCTGCCCCTACCTTGATCCCTTGTTTTCCTCACATTCCCTTAGCTCATTGCTGGCTGGATTTTTCCCTTTCCTTCCCCCCTCCCACATCTGTTACTCACATATTTCTCCTTGACTGTGTTTTTGTCTCCTCTTCTTCCATAATTTTCCTCCTATCTTTGCTCCTTTTAGTCCCTGTTCCCCGCAAATCATTTCACCTTTAACATTTGTCTCCATTCTTCATCATTCTGCATCATCCCCTCATTGCCCCTCTTCCACCTTTTTCCACTACCCTACCAGCATCTAACTTATTTTATATAATGGACACGTCCTCTTATCCTCCCTCTCCCCTGCTGTCCTTTTTCTTAAATCTAACATGCCCCCTAGTGTGCGATCAACAGTCTCATTTGGGGCACTTAAATTATTTACAGATGTTATTTACATGTAATATTAGTAGAGCAGCAAATTATTTTAAGCATGCAAATAAAGTCTATAAATGAATGAAGACTATATCTAAACATGTAAAGGCGAGCACTGGTTTATGCGCTTGTCTTTATGCAGTCTTTTTCTGTAACCTACTTGGGCTATGACTCATACATTAACACATGAAAATCCTTTTTTTGTGAAATTGCTGGTGATTATTGTAAAACACTAATCATAAAATGTTTCTGCCTGCATATCAAGCCGCATTATGCCATAGCCTGTTACGCAGTGGGAAAAGATTATGACACAAGCAATGTATTGCCAGGAAAAAATAGCTGCTAAATTAATGTGTAAAATATCAATCTTACTCATACTGCGAGCTCAACAGGGGGATTATTTAGGTTTTGCTTTCAGCTTGGTCATGCAAAACCACCCACCGGTGGGAAACACACAGCTTTTACATAAGACTCATACATCGACTGCATAGCCCGCAGCAAGTAGTCAGGAATCAGGGAAGTTATTGATCGAGCTTAACTCATTGACTTACACTACAGGAACATTCTTTGTGCTTCGACTTTAATCACATGAAGACAAAGTCCTTAGAGTTATTGCTAGTCAGAAGCAAATTCTCTTTTTGTTTCCATGGGCGACAGTCCAGAACAAATAGACATACTGTTTTTTTTTTTCTTAATGCGTTGTACACAAGGTGCATGGTACAAGACAATACAATAATCACAAGAAATACAGATGTGTATTTCAGTTGTGTTTAGTTTGCAAAAACACAAATTCATTTTAAAAGTGTTTGATTAAAAAGCCTACTTTTGGCTTCCTTTTACAGATGTGTTTACGGAACATTATTTACATGTATTTTTATCTTAGACTATACATAGGAAGTGGACGTAGTCACTGTGACATCACCCATTGGTTTATGGACTGCCGTTTTAAAGCCCCGAGTTTGGCATTTTGGCCATCGCCATCTTGGTTTTTTGCAACCAGACGAGAGGGTGGAGCTAAGTACAATCGAATGCTAAATAAGACATTTTTAGGCGACCGAAATTGTACAGTTAACTTTCATGAATTGAAACACACTATGAAAGGGTTAAAGTTCTAAGACGAAAACACAGACAACACCCAGACCGGAGAACACCGTGGTAGCAAACTGTCAATCACAAGGTAGCATATCCTGCTTTATGGTCTATTTAATTCAAAATGGGACCATAATTTACTAAATGAACATCATGCTGTATTGAAGAAGACTTGAAATTAGCGATTGAGACCATAAACTCACGTTTACAATGTTTAAGTAAGAAGTAGGGTCATTTTCTCATAGACTTCTATACAATCACACTTCTTTTTGCAACCAAAGGAGTCGCCCCCTGCTGGCTATTAAAGAACTTCAAGTTTAAGGCACTTCCGGATTGGCTTCACTTTTCAGACCCAGAAGCCAATGTGGTAGACCGGGCTGCAAGTTCATAGGGAATTGGGTATTACGGATTGGGGAAAAAATGAGAATGAAAAAACAACTCCGCCCAGCCGCATCTATGTAGTTAGAAAATGTTGGATGTGCACAGACAGGCAAAAAGCTGCCGCACGGAACCCCCGAAAAGGGCCATGTCTAATGGTGTGACGTCACTGTGGCCGTGCGGAACCCTTGCAACCCTTGCACCAAGCATTAATCACGCTTTATACCTTAAAGCCTATGTAGTCTAAGTAAACGCTAAGGTGCTCTGGGGCATGTTTGTGTATTATACTCAGGACTATTTTAATGATTAATCTCCCTTATTAAAAAAAAATACAACATTGATTTGTACATGATATTCACCACTGCATGACATAAATCTTTAAACATGGCTTACAAACCCAAATATAGCTTCATTTTTTAAATAAGGCACAGTAACCTCTTAAAACAGATGGGCACTGTAGTTTTTGGCATCCATTTCTCAAACAGTAGTAAATAGTAGATTTTGATGGGTACTATTTTCATTGGCGGATTAATATGTGCTCGCTGGATCATCAGACTAATCCTTTAAGAGCTGTAATACTTTTGTAAACAAAGACTTATGATGCTGCAGTCATATGAGACACTTAAATTGCTATGCTTTAAATAATACAACACAGATGACCGTCTCCTCTGAACCCGATCTGCAGTAGCCTTAATGGTGAAACGCAGTTTGATAATCTTGAGAAAATAGAAATAGACAGCATGTGCAATAGGAAGCTTACAGGAATGTATTTCAGACAAATCCTAATTTCTCTTTTGTTCTTTTTTTTTCCCCCCCACATCATCAGGGTTAGGCAATCAAGAGTAGGTCAAGTGTCCAGACAGACAAGCAAACCATTCAACCAAAACATCCGCGCATTGACCCATGTGACACAACTGTCTGGTCAGGGCTCATCATTCACTTGAAGGTTTCTTATTCAGTAAGATTTGCTCATGTATTTTATGTTGGGGAAAGGTTTGCTCATATATTTCAGATTGACCGCATCTTGATCTCATTCTCCCTTTTTTATTGTATTTGTAGGGGACAGTGAAATGATTGTAATGGCAAAAAAATCCTCCGTGACATTTGCGTTTTCCCGTTCCATAGATCTCTGAGCTAAAACCATCCAACCCTACATTCAAGAATGTATAAATCCATCGATCCACTCATGCATCCCCTCATCCATCCACCTACCCAGCCAGTCAGCTCTAGCTAGCCATCTGTTATTTTCTCAACTTTTCCCCTTGCTCCTTACTCTCCTACGTCTTTCATCTATTCTCTCGCTTTCTCTCTTTCTCTCTCTCCCCAAAGCCCATCTATGATATGAATGCACTGCTCCAGTGAGCTTTTTTTCCCAGACATCCTGACGGAGAGAGACAACCTTGGCAAAAGACTTAATGTAAGCAGTTCATTACCATTCCGGCTCTGGACCCCCCCCAACACTCACATAATAATCATCCATGGTGAGAAATTACCCAGAAAAATAGCCATTTGACAGACACACACACTGAAAACAGTAAATGTTACGCAACTGTGACCCTGGTCTCTGTGCGCTGCAGGAGTGAAGGCATTGTGGGGCGGAAAAGGCCAGTTGATTAAAAGGACAAATTAATAGGGCTTTATTCCACTGCCCTTTTAAACTGACACTTTAGCACAAGAGACACCTCCTAAACTTGGGTTTGGGAAGCCAGCGCTGTGCTGTGATATGATTTAATTCCACAACAGAGGGTTGTTACTGTACCTCACCTGCCACTCGCAATTTTAAGCAATGGAGCAGTTGTGGTTGAATGGAGCGTATGCCGCTGAAATTGCCTGTGTTATGGGAATGGTTATCGACTCTGGGTGCACTTAATGTGGCAGTCTGTGCAGGAAGAGGCTTCATAAGAAAGCATCTACTACTTTTTATGTTTAGAAATGCATCTTGTAAACAAAATGTATAAGTTTTTGTATTGGGAAAACTCAGGTATGACTCCATAAGTTGAACCATAAGTTGACATTACTGTCACCGCTGGTGTGTGCAAGGCAACAAGGGGAAGGAACCAAATGCAGATGCGGAAAATGAAGATTATCAGTGATTTAACTCGGCTTGAACTTTGACAAACTGACAGAGTACGAGGGGAAATGAAGCGATATATGTAAAGCTGGGCTGATTAGGGAAAACGGGAAGCAGGTGAGTAGGTGGGCGGGGAAGGTCAGGTGACTGGAACTGGAGGGAAAGGGGTTATTGCATGGCAGGAGGGAATGGCTGTCAGTGATATGGCTGCGGCAGGTGGAAAAATCAAAAGGTCGACGGGTAGAAAATGGCCATGAACCATTTTGGAGAATCGGAAAGTGGCTAAAGGAAGGGACAGAGAGGCAGATTGTGACACAATACTGCTATAAGTGTGGAATGTGACTAAATACATTTACTCAATTGCAAATTGGAGATACTTGTACATGTCATGCTACTTTACTTAGTACAATTAAAAGGAAAGTTGTTTGTATTATACCACTGCATGTATTTGACAGCTTTTTTTTTTTTTGGCACATTAATATTTTACATGATGCTACAGATTGAACTAACCAATAGTATATAAAGTAGTTCAAATGAGTTCTATGTTGACTAACTATAACAACATATTTCACTTACAATAGTATAATAATAATAATAATAACACTCACAGAGGGGATTTTTCTGCATCATGAGTACTTTTACATTGGATTTATAATGCAGGACTTTTACTTGTAGTAGAGTATGTTCGCAGTGTGGTATTTCTGCTTTTACTTAAGTAAAGGATCTGAATAATTCTTCCACCACCGCATTTCAATGTGTTCTTATTTATGTCAGACTCAGAAAAAAATGCTAAAAGATTATGTGAAAATGTTTGCGGTTTGGGAGGATAGTTGAACCTTTTTCAAAAAAAGCAAAGCCCTCCCCAGCATTATTCGTATTTGCTTTAAACCCTCCCATTGACTTATACTCACCCCCTAATATCTAAAAATCATATGACGGTGTTGAATTGGTATAACTTATCAGCCATTAGAGGAAAAAGCATACATAAATGAATTGATTATCTCAATAGAACATTAATTTTCACATTATTTGCCACAATATACATCAGAAGTGAAATTGGCAATTGCCAAATTTATGTCAAACATATGACGCATCATGTTTAACTGTCTGCCAGATACATCTCTCTTTGAATTGGGAGCTACTAAATCAAGTAAGTAAAGACGCCGTAATTGTTTCACTTCAGCCCTGGATTCCAAATAATACAACTACATTGTTATAATATCTGATGTTTTAGTTAATATGAAATTTAGTTGCCTCACTAGAGGCATGTATTCCTCCAGATAGCCAAATATTCTACTGCAAATATCGAAAAACAAGTCAATAACTCTACCAAGTCCACTACTCACAGACCTGCAGGATAGAGGGAGACAACTAACAGATATACTCATGTTTTATGCACAGCTGATTTGGATTTTTCACCAAAAGTGACTTTTAGTGTTACTTTGTCTTGGTTACAGTTCCGTGAAAGGGAAGATGCTGCCGATTCTGCTGGGATGCAGTATAAAGGAGGGACTGTGGAGGCCCAGATAAGATTCAATCATTAAATACATACATACTGGATACGAATGTCTCCTTTTGTATGTTTTATTATTTGGTGAATACATTCTTGAGATTCCAGTGAAACCGCAAAGCGCAGGATGTTGCTGCTTGAGTGAACAGATCCTGTGTGACTATAACAACAGCAGCTGGTACGAGGTGTGGGAGAACCGACTCAAAGTTAGCCGAGGAACAGATGGACCAGCTGGTCTCTTCTGGTGGGTTACCATGGTAATGTGGATTTGACCTTATTTGTGTCTAATATTCCTACTGCCCCCCCCAACCGCCGCACCAAATCCTTTCTTTAGTAATGTATGCATACATGTCCATACTTATGTGTACTCACATGGTTATCCATCTAAACACACAGTTAACTTAGCCATCAACCAAAAACACACCCGTTTTGCCCACACACGTATGTATACACACCTACTTCCAGCAGGATCAGGCAGCGCCCGCTGTGCTTCGAGTCACTGTTGCCTCTTTCGCTCAACGTGCCTTCTAAACCCAGGGGAGGTCTCCTGTGTTCCTCATTAGCATAGGTTCTGTCCACAGCATGAGGCCTGTCATCAATCTTCCACTTAAGATATGCAAACTTGAGGCAAAAAAAAAAGAGGAGAAGAAATCAGACGGCAGAGGAGGGGAATTTTACAGTGAAGTCTAATGCTGTTTGGCAGAGTAGATCTATGTATTTTTCTGAATTTCCATCATCAGAGCCCAAAGACTATATTTAGTATGATAAGGAAAAATTCCACAACATTTGTCCTGATTGGTCTAATTGGTCCTGAAATCTAGACATACTTTGGGCATCAAGTACACCTTTGAAATGTTTAGATCACATGAAAAATCAATGGTCAGTCAGGAAAAATGCGAAATGAAATGTCTTCCATATGATTTTTTTTTTTACACTGCATACAGTATGTGTGCATATCTTTGATTTACAACTAAACACTTTATCTCCTTATAGTTCTGAGATACAGCCGTATTCTTATCATATTATATTCAGTCTTTGTGCATGTTTTCTTCTAAAATATGTACCCGCTTGCTATACATTACCCGGCTTATTAAATGGCTACTTACATAAGAAATCAATAATTTGACACAAAAAAGTATATACTGACAAGTATACAGAAACGTCTAAGTATACTTGGCTCATACTGACAAGTATACAGAAAAGTCCAAGTATACTTAGCTTATACTGACAAGTATACAGGAAAGTCTAAGTACTTTTGGCTTATACTGACAAGTATACAGAAAAGTCTAAGTATACTTGGCTCATACTGACAAGTATACATAAAAGTCTAAGTACACTTGGCTTATGCTGAAAAGTATATAGAAAAGTCTAAGTATTCTCGCCTTATAGGCCTACCGAAAGGTACTTTGCTTGTAGTTGTGCTTAGAGTATAAAGTGTGTGAGATGCTTCGTTAAGTCATAACATTAAGTGCTGTTCTTTATGCACTTAAAGGAAAGACGTGTCCACTACAGCCTGTGATTTACATTGTAAAGTGGATGTATTTAAATTAGGTGTACTACTGTTGCTGTAAAAAGAACCTTCAGCCACCTTAAATCTGAACTGCTTAACTTTTGTTTACATTCCTCCCTTTACTGGCTAATGTGCTCTCTCTTCCCTGCATCAGCCTGGTGCTTCGCTGCTCCCAGTCTCAACCTGCCTTTTTTATGGCCTACACCAAAATGCCAAAAAACATTAAATGCTAAATGCATTGATTTCAATGAGGAGTTCTTTAACTGCTAAGAAGACATATTTTCCTGCCAGTAAAACTATTTTTCCCTTCTTGAGTGCATGGAGCCAGGAAGCCAAGTTGATGTATTGAGATGCTTTAATGCAAAAATCATGGTGCCTAATATACTGTCGGAGGCTATAAATTGCTGTTTATATTCTGTAAGTGCTGGCCACGTTAGAGCATGTGTGTATATCTACTTATTTTCTCTCTTTTTTTGCATGCAGCGCATACTAATATGTATGTAAAAACAAATAAAACAAATGCATGCAAACCATGTTAATAGCTGACATTCTGATATACTACACACAGGACATCAGCTTGTGTCTTGCTTCATGTTATGTGGATTAATGGCAGAGTGCATCCATAGTACCGTCTATCTACAGTATAATCTAGATGTTGAGGTCACACCAAGCTGCTTAATAGCACTGGTTCCTCTGTAAGTATACAGATCGGCTTTTCCCATCACCCTCCCCTCTCTATCTCTCTCTCTCTCTCTCTCTCTGTGTCTGTCACTCTCTCTCCTCTGCTGTAATCCTCACAATGAATGTCTTTTGCCTAAACTGCAGTGTCAGGAGTAACACTACGCTTCACTCTCTGAATGAATGGGAGATGTAGGTGTAAACCAGTTTGTGGACAGGCAGAGTTAAAACACGTCACCGGACAGCTGTGCAACCCGCAGTGCTGTTTAGTTGTATAGTGGGTTTCTCAATAATGTTTGAATTCAAGGGTGAATATATGGATTACATGCAGGCGGTGGACAAATTAACACCTTAATGCTATCCTATATATTACCACTGCAATACTAACATTGTAAAGTTAAATTCTTATTATTAGGGCTGTCAAAGTTGGCTTTGCAAAATCGTTTTAATGCCACCTCTAACGCCATTTCTTTAACGCATTAATGCAATCGCTCTTTCGGAGCTTGTAGCGGGCTCAGTTTTAAAGCTAGAGTGAAGGTTCTGATATCATATTAAACTAGAAAAAAACCCAAGAAATCCATTGGTACCAACCATGTCATGCCAGCTTGTCGGAGGCTTAATAACGCTTTAAACTACACAAAACTTTGGAAAAGAAAAGAAAAACTGGCATGGCCATTTTCAAAGACGTCCCTTGACCTCTGACCTGATGATATGTGAATGAAAATGGGTTCTATGGGTACCCACGAGTCTCCCCTTTACAGACATGCCCACTTTATGATAATCACATGCAGTTTTGGGGCAAGTCATAGTCAAGTCAGCACACTGACACACTGACAGCTGTTGTTGCCTGTTGGGCTTGAGTTTGTCATGTAATGATTTGAGCATATTCTTTATGCTAAATGCAGTACCTGTGAGGGTTTCTGGACAATATTTGTCATTGTTTTGTGTTGTAATTGATTTCCAATTAGAAATATATACATACATTTGTATAAAGCAAACATATTTGCCCACTCCCGTGTTGATAAGAGTATTAAATACTTGACAAATCTCCCTTTAAGGTACATTTTGAACAGAAAAAAAAGTGTAATAATTGATTGACAGCCTTAATTATAATGATTAATATAAAATATTCACTTATTTTTAGACTGTGTCAGAGACTCTTTGAATCGACTCTGTGATCAATTTGTGGTAGTGGAGTAATGGATTGCATGTTATTAGAAGGTCTGCCTGTTCATTTGTACAGCGATGTATACATGTCAGTCAGATTATAGCCCTCTGTGATTAATCTATTCAAAAATATGATTGCAATTATCTTCTACATCAATGTGCTGAACCATAATCAATACAAACAGTTGGAGAGTGCTATTGCTAACAAAGATGAAATCACAATCACTATTTTTAATTGGTGACACCAACAATTCCTGGTCAAAATATTAGAGTAGCACTTGAATGGACAAATCAAATGAAACAAAACAGATGGAAACAAACATTCAATACTAGTGCTACAGTCCTTGATGATCAATAATAGTAATCAGGGTTAAATGGTCCCATCCTCACTACATGTACCTCTGGGATTTTTTTTTCCACTGAAAGAGCAACAAAGGAGTCAGCAATCAGCACTTTTTGGCCGGCATTAGACACATTGTCAATACGTTCCACTAAGCTCCTTAAAACACTCCCCGTTGTCCCTTTTACCTGGCTCTGTTCACACGTACGCAGGCAAAGTGGCAGGCTCTCACATGTAGCATGTTTAAGATATAGAGAAGGCGGGATGCCCTTGACTGTGACGATCATAGACTGTACATAAGAAGTGGACGTAGTCACTGTGACGTCAGGACTACGGTTGTGAAGCCTTGAGTTAAGCATTTTGGCCATCGTCACCTTGTTTTTTTGCAACCAGAAGTGACACAAGAGGGTGGAGCTTGTAAGCTTGTTAAAGTTGTAAGAAAAAAACACGGACAACTCCCAGATCGGACAACGCCGTGGTAGCGGCCTGTCAATCACAAGGTAGCCACGCCCGAAAGCATACTCTGCTTTATGGTCTATTTGACTCTAAATGGGACCATAATTTACTAAATGAACATCATGCTGTATTGAAGAAGACTTGAAACTAACGATTGAAACCATAAACTCATGTTTACAATGTTTACCGAGGTAATAAATCAAGTGAGAAGTACGGTCATTTTCTCATAGACTTCTGCACTATCAGACTTCTTTGTGCAACCAGAGGAGTCGCCCCCTGCTGGCTATTAGAATGAATGCAGGTTAAAGGTATACGGACCCTGGGGGAGCTTGGAGTAGAGCCGCTGCTCTTTAGCGTCGAAAGAGGCCTGCTGAGGTGGTTCGGACATCTGATCAGGATGCCTCTTGGACGCCACCCTCAAGGCACGCCATCTCATCTGGCTATAGGGAACGCCTCGGGGGTCCCCCAGGAAGAGCTTGAAAACATGGCTGGGGAGAAGGATGTCTGGAATTCCCTGCTAAGTCTGCTGCCCTCGCAGCCCAGCCCCGGATAAGCCCCGGATAAGAAGGAAATGGATGGATGGATGGAAGTTTAAGGCACTTCCGCATTGGTTTCACTTTTCAGTGCGAAGCAAGTGCGAGTAGTTGTAGCCAAGTTTTCGCTACCACACGTCTGAGGACAACTGTGTAAAGTTGAACTTTTCTCAACCTCACAAAGTCATGCCGCTGGGAGAGTCTTGAGGTTGCACCAGGATGTCATTTCAAGGTTCAATTCACAATCAATGGCATCCCGGCGCGTCTTCGGTGTGAGTCCGTATGTGTGAACGAGGGATAAGACTCATACGCTGTTAGGATCACAGATCATCAAACATAACAAAATGTCATTTTTTATAACCGTCAAATTGTGATAATTTTTCTGTTCATTTTGTTGTCTCAACAGCAAGTGTTTCATTTTTAATTCATTACATTTTACAGAAAACCTCTCATCACTTTAATTTAGTCATGACTTTTAAAACACCCGTCGATTTTGCATCTGCATTTTTTATTCCCGTGTGCACCTGCACTTCATTTAAAATGTAATTTCCAAGCAGCATGAGTGGATTGTGGACTGAAAACAAGAGGTGGTGAGGAATTTCACAGTTTTGTCATTTTGTCTCATATGTATAGTCTAAAACAAACACAGCATCTGTAATGCCTTGTTTAAATAAAATGGTTTTGATTACTATTCAGCTGGCTCGTTGCCCAGGCCACATAATCGCATCTATTAATTTCTTCTCGCTGGTCATACAAACTGCTGCAACTTCATTATTGAAGTGGGGCCTTCAACTCAGACAAATGTGTTACACTCTGTAACCAAATGTTTTGTGGTTGCCGTGACGTACACAGGCTATTTGTTATACTTTCAGTTGAATTAATCAACACGGGAACTTGCTAATTTGATATGTGTGAGCGAGATATTTGTGTCTCAGAGTGAAATGTATGAAAAAATGAAATTCGATTAAGACTTTCTCATCTTCTCTAAGACAATAGTTTTTGTGAGTTTTGTGCAAAAAGGTGTTTGTGAAGATGGTGAGAAACGCTGCAAGAGCCAAAATAACAAGTCTGAATGTGGCATACAGTGAGAGCTTCTCAGTGTTTGGGAAATAATGGCTAAGACGTAAGTATAACTCAAATAAAGAAACAGATGTGTACTCATGAGTAATTTGTTGGTAGAGAGCAGCAAGCCTGATGCAGAAGCTGAGATGTGACCTTTAACCTGCCAGCGTGGGAGACCCATGCAGCCTGTGGTACCCTCCCATCTTCTCTACAAGCTCCAACTGACCTCTTGCAATAAGAAAAACTTGGTTGCTATGGTATCAAGAGGAATTTTAATGATATGCTGTTGCTACAGTATGTAGAGGATTTATACAGAGCGGTTTGAAGCTGCCAAAGAGCGTACCATACTGTATCGCTGTGCCTACAATAGGTTATTTGAACTGCAAAAAGTGACTAGAACAATGTTTTGTTTTAAGTGGTGCCCAGGTGGTGGTGCAAGTTCATTTCCATTTTGTATTCATATTGATTTGATTTAGCATTCAGAACAAAGTCAAATTTTTCAGTAATTTCTTTGTTCCCTTCGAGATTTCCATAGTTAACCGCGATTAATCCCTAATTAATCGCACATTTTTATCTGTTCAAAATGTACCTTAAAGGGAAATTTGTTAGTATTTAATACTTTTATCAACATGGGAGTGGGCAAATATGCTTGCTTTATGCAAATGTATGTATATATTTATTATTTGAAACCAATTAACACAAAACAATGACAAATATTGTCCAGAAACCCTCACAGGTACTGCATTTAGCATAAAAGAAGTGTGCTGACTTGACTATAACTTGCCACAAACTGCATGTGATTATCATAAAGTGGGCATATCTGTAAAGGGGAGACTTGTGGGTACCCATAGAACCCATTATCAATCACATATGTTGAGGTCAGAGGTCAAAAGACCCCTTTGAAAATAGACACTGCAATTTTTTTCTCACCAAAATTTAGTGCAAGTTTGGAGCGTTATTTAACCTCCTTTGCGACGAGCTAGTATGACATGATTGGTACCAATGGATTCCTTAGGTTTTATAGTTTCATATGATACCAGTATCTTCACTCTAGCTTACCTAAACATCCTAAAAAGAAAGTTGCATTAAAGAATTTGTGGCATTAAAACAAATTTGTGTTAACACGTTATTATCGCTTTAACTCTGACAGCCATAGTAACAACATGAAACTGAGTCCTATTGCTCATCTACTTTTGTACCAGGCCAATGTATTTCAGATTTTCTGGGTATTTGCCTGAAAAGAAGAAACTAGCAACAAGCATCCAACACGCTGCAGAAGCACTGAACCCTTATGATCTTGTTTTAACTTTCTTTTCTGAAGTTTATATCTTAAAACTAAATTTCACCAAATGATCACATAAAGCTACAGGGTGTGCGCCAATCGTGTTCAAAGACAGAACGATGGAAAACAAATGTTCTCATTGTAATCCTCTCAGTGTCTCTGTTTTTTTTTTTTTGATGTTACATTAAAATGCTCATTGAAGCTCCTCATCAGCCCAGTGTGGTGTTTCCGTTCCGAGAGCGTGTGAAGCGCTGGAGTATATCGAAGGAGGTCGTTCGTCACTGATTCTGCGGTTATTTTTAACCGTCCCCCGTGTGCAGGTCTAATCAGAACAGGATGTTCCTCATCAAATTAACCAGGAATATATTTTCATGAAATGAGACTGGGTCTGCACATGCACCCCACCATGATGTAGCAGACTAAGGTCAATTACACAGGAGGGTTACTGGGGCTAAGTGCAGATCAGGGCTGAGTATTGCAATTTCTCCACTAATAGCTGAGAGGTTAAGCTTATTAGCTACTTTGTAATGGGGCAATAACCCACAGAGAAAGTCATATTTGAAATTAATGAAAAGTGTACACGTTCTTTTTTCTTGTTTTTCTCCTTTTTATTGAAACCAAAGAAAATGCTAAACTAATGGAATCTACACTGCAGCTTGCTCTAGAGAGTTTCATTCGCGTTTTTGCATCAGCCAGATACCACCAGATCCTATACACTGGACCTTTAAGTCACCTGTGCTCACCTGCACACTTTATTTTTTGCTAACAAAGTTCGCACCGTACTGGGATTTGTATGAATTCTAGCATAATTCTGTCACAGGGGTGAACTGTTATGCTATTTTAGCGTGAAACACACATGAAAAAACCAGCTACAAACTGAAAAGATAAGCTTATTCTATGACTAATCGATGTGTAGTATTTATGACAGTTGTGGTAATGCATTTTGCCATACTACAACACTAAATATGAAATATGGTTACATTTCTGTCATGTTATGTCAGTTTTTACTTCCTATAGTCTATCTACAACTACCGGTGTATCACATTAAGCAGATGTCCTCCCTGCTGGTGTTTTCCTCTTGCATATACCAAGATCAGTAAAATGTTTTTCTGAAGTGAACAGGTAAAAACCAGAAATGACACATCAATTATGTTGTCATCAAACTAAAGAGCAAACTCTCCACGTTCAAAATAATTCCGCAACAAGTTGACAGTTAGAAAGTCACTCCAGCTGTGATGAGCCTCTTCAGACCTCATTTACATTTCAAACTGTGACACATTGCATAATATCACTTAACTCGGAGGATTTTTTCTCCTTGGGTCTATAAAAAGATAGACTGAACGTGGAGCCTTGCTGGATCGACACTCTTCAGGCCCATATTGTTCCATATATTCAACAGCTCACATGTGATATGCCTGGTGATTGTTCCATTCAAGATGCTCCACATCAACTGAGACCTCCTAAGCATCGTTTCATGTACTGTGCTGCTGCTAAGCAGCAGATGGAATTGGAGATCCGTGTGCATGACACCGCATTACATCCTTCAGAGGGAAAGGAGACGGGACCAAAATGAAATGAGATCCAGCCGGCACCTCCGCACAAAACACTAGTGTTTCCGTGGCTCTTTCACGCAGCGAGAGACAGAAAGAGAGAGTCTCAGTATGTTTCCCATCTGCGTGACACTCTGCGTTCCGGGTTATTGGCTTGTTCGCGCCGTCGTGTTTCTCCTCGAGCACCAGCTTGGCATGTCAGGCACGAGAGAGCTGGAGTTCTGCTTGTGTGCCCCTTTTATCCCAATCCCCCTCTTTCTGCTTATTATATCTCGCTCCCTCTGGTTCCCTCCGCTTTCCAAGTTTATTCCTGACTATCCTCTCACCTCTCCATCTTTGAATATGCCCCTCTCTTTCTTCCCGCCTTCTGTCTCTCTATCTTCTCCTCTCCTGGGTTGACAGTGTGGAAAGTTGATGAATCAGACTGCATGTGACAGTCTGGCATTTGAGTGAATGTGATGTGGTTAATATGGTTCCTGCTGACAGGCGCTGTGGAAATCGTTCACAGTGGAGGAGACGCAGCTCCACTTTGGCCCAGCTGCCCTCACTCACTCCGCTGCTGGTGTGTATGCGTAGGGGGAGCATGTGTTTACGTGTGCACATGTGTATGTGTGTGTGTAATAAAACCTTTTTTTTCCTAGGGGTCAAAGGTCAGCACAATACACCGCCTTCCTTTTTCTCTACCCACACATATCCTCCTTTGTCTAACAGCTATTCCTTCAAGAGTTCACATCACCATGACAGTGGAAGCCGATGAGCATCACCGGATGAATTAAAGTGATACCCACATCCACCTCCCGACATGGTGTTGGGCTCACAGGAAACAAAGTGGGTGCACAGGAAATTCATGTTACATAACGGCTTATTGTGAATAAGATAATTTCTAAACAGTAACTTTCTTTTACAGTCTAAACTTTGTTTACCAGCGAATAATGTGCCAAAAAACACGTGGCCTGCCTCTCTCTTCCTTATTCAAGCTTGTTTCTGAACCTAAAATTGATATTTGATTTACAGTGACGCTAAGTGTTACCCTTAAAGTGAGCATCACATTGATGATTTGACACTTTTTTTTACCTTTCTTGTTTCAGGTATACTAGATTTTTTTTTGATATTTTGATATCTTTGAAATCCATGCAATATTCTCTTTTATTTTATTATATGAAAGACAAATAACTATTTAAAGAAAAGTTAGATTATTTCAATATATTGCCTCAGGGTTTTCCTTTTGAAGAATCATTATTTATAAGACCCTTTAAACTGTATCTATTGAATTTGAATTTAATTAAATAAATACATAATTACAGGTCCTAAATACTGTACTGATTACATTTATTCTTAAATATAAATACTGTATTATAAATAAAGCGTAAGGCCAAAAGTTATTCAACATTATTATGAAAATGTCTTCTTTTTTTGCAATATATATTTTGGGGATATTTATGCTTTTATTATAGATTTGACAGTGGAGCAATAACAGGAAATAAAGGATGGGGAATAACATGCAATACATGTCCGCAGCTGGATATTGTGGTTCATGATTGACATTTTAAACCCCTATAGGCTACCAGGGGGGCCCCATTAAGACAATGTAATTCAAAATCATACAAAAATACAATGTTATATTAATCAGCTGTGAAACTTTTTACACAACTGTGACTGTCTGTCAATTTTATATTATGAATTAATTTGTGGGCTGCGATTCTGCACATATTTGTGAATGCACGAGCATTTGTGTGCACCCTCGCATAGGCACACACACACACCGAGATATTTCTACATGTCAGTCTCTGTGTGCTTGTGCAGTTACTGTGTGCACTCACACTGTGATTTTCTCTGTGCGTGTGTAAAAAAACATATGGTGAGTCAGTGTGTAGGAGTGGAGCGCCAGTGTGTCTGTGGGAGGAGGGAGAGTGGATAGAAAGGTGGTGATATGGAGAGGAGCGAGGATTCAGGTTGTGCACCAATAGGTGGCACTCTACCCTTTTGTGATTGGCTACGGTGACCCAGACCAAGACAGGTCTGGAGGCACATGCGTTTGCATCCGAATGGAACAGGAAGTTGGATGAAAAAAAACATCTTTTTTTTTTTTGTTTCAGGCCTGTGGTTATTTCTGCCTGCCGGCTGCTCTTAGTGTGGAGGAATGAAAGCAGCGTGAGAGGAGAGTGTGACTGGGGGGCGTGGGGGGTGATGAATGGAGCATTAACACTGATGATGTCACAGGCTCACTTTCCTTTATGTGTGCCATTAAGTAAAAAGAACCCTGAAAACAAAGACACATCCACTGACGGGTTGTGAGTTGGAAATGCACTTCACGTAATGTGTGTACATGTTTATTTATAGCTGCGTGAACATGATGAAGTTTATTTGAGTGTGCTATTAGTATACTTCTGTTAAACTTAAAATGAGAGCATACTTTCAGTTTACTTTGTATCTACTTATCAGAGATATACTTAACAAAAGTATACATAAGTAAGGTAAAAAGTCTAAGTATACTTGACTCATACTGACAAATATACAGAAAAGTCTAAGTTTACTTGGCTTATACTGACAAGTATACAGAAAAGTTTAAATATACTTGGCTCATACTGATAAGTATACAGAAAAGTCTAAGTATACTTGGCTTATACTGATAAGTATACAGAAAAGTCTAAGTATACTTGACTCATACTGATAAGTATACAGCAAAGTCTAAGTATACTTGGCTTATACTGACAAGTATACAGACAAGTTTAACTTGGCTCATACTGACAGGTATGCAAAAAAGTCGAAGTATACTTGGCTTATAGGCATACTTGTACTTTTGATCGAGATATACTTGTCTTATAGGCCTACAGAAAGGTATACTTGGCTTGTAGTTGTGCTTACTTTATGATAGAGTATCTTATTAAAGTGTGCGAGCTCATTCACTGAGTATAACATATTGAGACTGAATTACATAAATGTGTGAGTCACTGACCGATACCACATCCCTACAGTTGTCTCACGACATCTCATATAACATCATTACTATAATCATTGGGAGCGGTAAAGGAGTCACATTTAGTGTACAGTGGCATTCATGTGTGAAATGAGAATTATTGGCTTCATACTGCGTGATCCAAATAACAAATGGAACTGGTTTGATTGTGATTCTCTACACGAGGATAGACTGTAATAGTTATCCAGAAATGTAATTCTAGGCATCTGTTTGGATGAAAACAGCTCCTTACGTGTCATATAGTGAGAATTGTGGCAATAATGATAAGAAAATACCCTTCTAAGAAGGGCTACAGAGATTTCATCTTCACAGCCTTACAACAAAGATTGCATTTTCAAAATCCCACAATGAGCGGAGCCTCAAAGGCTACTTTAAAAGACTGTATCTCTCACTGCACAGTGGCAGTTTTACACAAAGTGGAAGAGTGAAATATATATTTATATACATAATCTGGCTTTATTGAACATAGTAATATACAATCCTGTGGGAAAAGTGAGTAAGGGTTCACTTATTAACCGGGGACAAGGGACCTGGATATGCAAATATTGTTCTCCGTTGCAATAAAAACAGGCCTTCCTGATAACAATAAAAGCTAATGGAGAGCAATGTGAACAAGGATGAACTAATCTGCTAAAAAATACAAAAGTTGGCGGTGCGTCGTTCAAACCAGTACAAATGCAATGCAGCTGATCATCAAGCAGGGGTCGTACAGTTGGAATACAAATAGCAACCTACAGAGATACTTAATCATATTCACAAAATATACACAGAAAATAACAATGTAGAGCATTCATTGTCTTCTAAGTTGTGTGCACAATTTCTAGGCAAATGACTGATGAAAGAAAAAGAAGAGATTAACGCTGGCTAAACGAAAAGAATCAATAAAGCCCATGCCTGTGGAATGAAATGAGTAAAGGGCAGTTCATGGCTGCAGTCACCATAGCGATAGAATTCTATATTCTATGGAGTTCACAACCTTCTACATTCAACAACCCTAACAAGCACATAAAGGGTCGGAGGTCATGCAAGTGCGGCTCTCTCGGTGGCGCGATGGAGCCGAGCAGCTAGGCTGGGGTCAGAGGGCAGATCAATCGGGTCACTGATAAAAGCAAACGACTTCAATCATATATAAAAAAAAGAAAAGAAAAAGAAAAATACTCACGCGCACGCACATTCACACACACCCTCTCACCGCAGCAAATTTCTGTTTGACTATTCGACTGAAGTTTATTTTGCAGAAAACGCCGCTGGAGGTGGGAGGTCGTCGGTGTTCCGAGGCTCCGTTGGGGTTGAGCCAGCAGTTTTGTAGCAGTCCGAGTTCACTGGCAGTCAAGTTCTCCCACAATGGAGCCTGACATACAGGGCAATAGGGGCTGAAATGCCCCGACTCATCAGCCTCTGACTCAAAGACAGAGGGGAGGTTTTGTGATGGATGAAGTAGAGAAAGGGGGAGGAAACAAAGACGGTTCATACAGTCTGTCACCACTGCTCTTTTAGTCCTCTGGTGTACATGTGAAAGAAAAAAAAAAAACATGCAGGAACAGGCCTTCAAATGAAAAAAATCCTTTGACACCAGGCCATAGTTTTACACCATTTCAGTGACAACTCACCAAAGATTTAAAGCACACCCATGAGTCCAAACCTAGCACATCAGATTGTTTGCATCCTGTCAAAAGTTTGCCTTTTTATGTTTTAGTAGCCCGACCCAAACCCTACCTCTGTCACACCATAGTTGCCATGCAACCATTTAAAATCCTTGGCACTGCATGTGATCCGAGGTGTTGCAGAATTGTCCGATATTGACGTTCTTGTCTGGCGATAGAGTTGCTCGTTTGCAACCAGTTCATGAAAGACCTCACAATATGGTATTAAGCAATGGATCCCAACGTTGGGGGTCCAACCAGAGTCTGTGTATATTGCATTTTGTATTGCATTGCATATTTGTGTTCTATAAAAGCTATGTTTATGATGTTAATCATGCATTATTTATTGATTCTATCCGTGTTGTTGAACTGAGCTCTACCATGCTGGTCTGCTCACAAATCAAAGTGCTCATGAGAAATACACATAATCAACAACAAATAAAGAGCTTCCGTCAAAAACAGAATAAAAAGAAAAAAATCATAACACAATATTAAAGAATCAGGAAATCATGTTGCTTCTTGTCCAATAACTTCTATATATATATATGGGGCCCTACACACTTTACACCAATTGTACAACTTTTTTAACATAAAGTTTGTGTGAGATTTTACTTCAAAATATCCAATAAACACCTGGAGGAAGTGTACAGTTTTCGTTAATCTTTTGGCACCGTATGCAGGTTCTTTCCATTTCGCAAGGTGCCTGTGTTAATAAGAGACACCTCTAATGAGAACACCCTCACGGATGATGGATGTCATGAGGAAGCAAACACACATCAGCTTATATTTAGACACCGCATGGCTTTAACGTGTTACAATCTCCACTTAATTAGAAACTGCGCATAATCATATGCAAATCCACAAAAGTGGATTATTAATGAATCTGTTTTGGCATTTCGTATAATTGATGATGATAGGTTTAGGTGTCTATTTTTTGCTGCTTCTTTTAATAAAAAACAGAAACAAGAGCTGTCGTCTCAAGAAATAATTGGCAACCAGTGTAGGAATCCTTTAACTTCAATTAAAACCGCTACAATAAATAGAAACAACAAAAAGGAAAATGATAATGTTAGCGTATGAAGGCCTAAATCTTCTCTTGGGAAAGATCGGTTGTTGCCAGAATACAGGTTACTGTATGAGACGCTGTATGTGCAGCAGAGGGTTAAATGTAGGTTTCTTTCTTTTTTTCCCCTCACACTTTCCATCCACTGAGTTTACATTTGTTGTTGCACTAAAGTGTTTTGCATGTGGTACATTTTGCAGCCGAAATGGATACATGAAACATCTGGCATACTTAAACTTGGAACATTTGTTTCACCAACATGTGTCCTTCTCTCTTCTTCCTGTAGACAGGTACTGTGTGTTTCTGTGATTTAAAAACAAAAATGATACCAGATAGATTACAGTTTTGAGCCGTAACAAGTTATTTTATGATAGTCATTTAATCATGCACTGATGTTTCAAAGTTTATTTTGTGTCCAGCGGAAATTCAGGACATAGACTCTCTGTCATTGTAGAAATCATGGTGCCATGTGTGCATGTTTTAGCATCTGTATTTATTTATTTTTTTTCGATATGTGCACGTTTCTCCATCCGCATATGCATGTGACAGTGAATACTCAATACTCAGGCCAATGTATCCGTGGAACACACCATAAAGACCCTTTGAAGATTCTCACATCCTCTGTACTCCATCAGTGGAGGGAAATTAAGCCAATGAACCAAAAAAATAGAGTGAGTGTTGAGGGGAGTGGGGGGGGATGAAGAGTGTAAAGAAGAGCTGGGAGTTCAGTCAGTCGCACTGGATCCAGTCAGGACAAAAGGTACAATCCTTCCCTCAAGTGTGTTCTAAATATCATGGTAGGGCAAAATCACTATTGTCTGTGGAACTGCATGCATGTTGGACGCATACAGAAATAAATACATCAACGTATCCTCATACAACGATTCATATGACATCTTACGAAAAGTTATGCCTCATTTTTTGTGCGTTTTCCTTTGAATGTCCATTCCAATCTTTTCAAAATAAACTTCTGTCTTCACAGGAAACAATTTAATTAGGTTTAGGCAAGAAAATCACTTAGTTAGGTTTAGGAAAAGATTGACTTTGTTAGGTTTAGGCAAGACAACTACTTAGTTAGGTTTAGGCAAGAAAACAATTTAGTTATGCCACACTAGAAGTGAAGTTATGTGGCACTGGAAGTGGTTACGTGACACCGGAAGTGGTGTAACTTAAGTATGGAAGTTAAGTGAAAAAAACTACTTAGTTAGGTTTAGGAAAAGATTGCGGTTTAGGTTAAAAAAACTCCAGAAGTGGTGCAATTTAAATACAGAAATTACGGGTAAAATGGATCAACGTTGACTTCCGGTTTCACACGGGACTCCAACACTGGCCTCCTGGGCAAAAGTCTGGTGTTTTTTGACCCACCCATCCACCCTGACCCTGACACATGCCTATGTGGCATTCGCCGCTCTTTACACTTCCTCATTCACAATTACGTGGATTACATACGAATTGATTTCATGAGATGTATACCAATTACAATATAATAATATAATTTACTTTTTGTAGGTATAACTACGAACGGTGTAAATCAAATCAAATCAAATCAATTTATTTTTGTAAACTGATTTGATTTGATTTACACTGTTCGTAGTTATACCTACAAAAAGTAAATTATATTATTATATTGTAATTCGTATACATCTCATGAAATCAATTCATATGTAATCCACGTAATGGATTACAAGACTGTAATGGACTGTAAGAGAACAGCCGGAGTACATACAAGAAATTGGTTCTGCCTCTGGTTCTGCAGCCTAGCTAACTTAGCCGTTGCATCTTGCCTCATCCACTCGGGCAGGGGATACAGGACGGACATTGAAATAGTGTCATAACTTTTTTTTAAATATTGGGGAAGAGAAATAAAGATATGAAAGAGACAGAGAGAGATGTAATACCTGCTTGAAATGGTTCCAGAGCCTGAGGCCCACAGGCTGTGAGCTCCCGGGTCAAGTTGGCAAAAGGAGCAGGTACATCTGCTCTCAAAACACTCACTTTCCAGGGGAGTACTTAAAAAGAAATACAATGCACTGAGGCGGCATAAAAGAGTGCTTGGCAAGCGTCTGTCATCTATTTATTGTGTATGTGTGTGTGTTTGTGTGTGTGGGTGCCCGTGCAGGTGTATGAAAGTGTATGTGATTCCCAGGAAGACTTGGCTCAAACGGTGTCCCTGTAAGACAGAAAGAAGAGAAATAAAGGTAGAATTAGTGGGAAAATTGCATCTAGTGTTTATGTGTTAAAGAGAGACAGGAAGAGAATGAGGGGCACCCTGGTACGCTGCCTAGAGTGAATAAAGGTTTTCTTTTTCAAATTATGGATTTTTTTTAATCATATTCAAACATACAGATATATGCATACACCTCCACACACACCTACTCCATTTCACATGCGTCCACATCTGCCCGCACGAGGCGCATTGGTGTGATGTAACAACACGCTCCCGTTCAGTCTCGCTGTGAAGGCTGGCATCCATTCCGGGCTGAATTTAAAATTTGAATTTACCCAGTCCCTCGCTGCCAATGTTGTTCAAAAAAGACCTTGTGAAACTCGTCTAGGAACCTCTGCCAGGTAGTTCACACCTCCACCTCCTCCGCCTAATGTGTTAGAGCAGGAGACACTTTTGACAGCACTGAGAGGCATTTTCAGCCAGAGAACTTACATGGCTGCTGGCAAAAAAAGAGCCAACTTTCTGTGTTGGTCGATAGGTAGGTAGGTGAGGAGGCATTTTGGGATAGAAAAGGTACTGTGTACATGTCTTTTAAAGGGCAAACATGGGACCAAATTCAACTGAATTGAAAAATGAAAACTTCTAAATCATTTGCAGTATGCAAATGTGTATTTGTATGTGTATAGCTATGAGTGACTGTGGGATGGTGTGAATCTTTCAGCTAAATAAGAGGTAGCCTGGCCATATGCTAAATTACGTAGGTAAATACAAATAATTAACGGAGCTGAGGGAGGGGGTAATATGGCGAGAAAAAACTAAGATATCAAAGATAAAAATCTGAAATTTAAGGCCCTAATACGTCATCGTACTAAATAGTGTATGTGTTGTATGTATTATTGATGTAGCACGAGAGTAAATGTCAAAACATTGTAATATTTTAGCACTAGATTCAATTGGTACAAATTAGTTTGCTGGATTTAAATGATTTATTATTATAAAAGGCTTTGATACAAATGTGTATGTCTATACGACATATATAGCATTTTATGGATGCCTATGAAAGTCTCAAAAAACTACCAGTGCAAACAAATAAGCAAGGGAAGCAGTTTGTCATGAAAGGTGGAGCAGGTGGTGGCATGCTGGAGACTACAGGCAACAGGAATATGAGAAATCATTTTCAGGTTAGGGTTTATAGTGCAGGCAGGGCAAAATTGAACATCTCATAACAAGATCAAGGACCCAGCACAGACTGCACTAAAAACCAGGACTTAAATACAAAGTGATCTGACGAGAGGATGAAGTGCAGGTAGGGAGATGGGTGGAGAAGCTCAGGTGAGGGGAATTAGATGATTAGGCAGGAGAATGGGAGGGAGCTGATTGGCTGGGAGAAATGAACGAGGCTGATTCAGAGCAGGTGTGTAGATGTGCACAGGAGAAAAAGGCAGTACAGGAACACAGGAGGAAAAACACAAAACACAGAAAACAACTCATCCAGTCTGCAAAAAGTCTGAGGGCATCTGGACACACAAACTAAAAAACATTTTTTTACCTCTGTTACTATTTCTTCCAGTATTCTCTGAGAAGCAAAAGCACAATTGGAATTGTTGTAGTTGACCATTTTATTTTGATCCTTTCAGATTGATGCTGCTTCACAGCGATAATGCAATACAAGCCAATGCTGAAGTGCCTTAAACTTGCATTCTTTCTAAAAGCCAGCAGGGGGCGATTCCTCTGGTTGCAAAAAGAAGTCTGATTGTATAGAAGTCTATTAGAAAATGAGCCTACTTCTCACTTGATTTATTGCCTCAGTAAACATTGTAAACATGAGTTTATGGTCTCAATCGCTAGTTTCAAGTCTTCTTCAATACAGCATGATGTTCATTTAGTAAATTATGGTCCCATTTAGAGTCAAATAGACAATGAAGCAGGGTGTGCTTTAGGGCGTGGCTACCTTGTGATTGACAGGTCACTACCCCGTCGTTGTCCGGTCTGGGAATTGTCCATGTTTTCATCTTAGAACTTTAACCCTTTAACAGTGTGTAACCTTTTTGGTCACCTAAAAATGTCTTGAATCAGCATTCAGTTTACTTGCTGTAGCTCCACCCTCTGGTGTCACTTCTGGTTGCAAAAAATCAAGATGGTGACGACCAAAAACAAAGATGACGACGGCCAGAATGACAAATTCGAGGCTTTTAAAACTGCAGTCCGCAAGGGTGACGTTACAGTCCCTACGTCCACTTCATATGTACAGTCTATGAGAGAAACTAACACGCAAGCGCGGCCATACCGGCTCTAACCTTTTGTCGATAGTCACACTGGAGTCATGCGTGGTTAGATCTAGTCACCGCTGAGCGTTAACTAGTAACACATTTTTAAATAAAAAAATAAAATCATTATCTGTAGTTTAATTTATCTTACCATATGTACTTATTTTACCAACTGCCATTTCTGTGGCCACACTGTATAATACTGTATTGTTTGTATTTGTGCATTCTATGCACTATGCAATCTTAACTGTTGACAGGCTATCACATATAAGCAACTAATACTTTTATGTTAGAAAAGGCCTCACTAGCAAGTAATAACTCATAATTGTATCCAGCGTGAGCGAGCAATGTTCAGTGTCTTGCTCTAGGGTACACTGACAGGTCATCCAACTGCTGACAGACTCATATTGGTTCTTGCAGTAACTGAACTTGTGACCTTTTGGTGATGGGACCGTTTCTCTATAGACGAGGCTGCACTGCTGCATTAACTGTATTTGCCAAAGGAACCGTATGGCCGACATGCATCTACACAGTCGGTGAAGAAGACTGACAGACGAGACACATTATGTGCACAGCTCTGTACGGAGACAAGATACCTCTTTGCTCTGAAATGACTGGATGATTAATGCTCAGTAGATGAGGAAGAGGGACACCACTCTGCTTAGCCTGGGCTGTCCTGTCTTATCAAAGAGGAAGCAGAGTACAGGCAGTTCACCATGGGAGGGAGAGAGAGAGATGGGGGAGTATAGAGGCAGAGAGGGGGTGGCATAAAGAGGGAGAGTGTGTGTCTAAGAGAGTGACACCGAGATAAAGTGAGAAATAGAGAAAATAATTGAGAGTGAGGGATGGTAGGAGAGAGAGAATTCATGTATAAGGGGAAGGGGAAGCAGCATGCTTGTGTGATAACAATTTATCTTATAAGGAATTGTAAATGTTCATGTTTCTACGCTCGAGTGGGCACACAGACGTCCATGTAAACACAAGGTAGATGTGTGAGGAAAATGCAAACACACACAAACTAGGGTGACAAAGGCGGATGCAGCAATTCCCACGAGGCCGCGGAGAGAAACATGATAGATAGGGGATCGCTGTTTATATCGGTCTTCTTCGCTCCCTGTCTGAGTGGCCTGTAATTGAATGATCATTACACCAAAGTTATGGCTACTGCCCCGCAGTCGAAAATAGGAATTGAGTTGGAAACAGCATTTAGTGGTTTTGATTTATGAGCAACAATGGGGGAGTTGTTTTTCAAGCCTGGCACTCTGATGGGCAATAAAGAGGGGCAAGGCTTATCGCCTGCTGTACCCACTCTGACACACATACACCAGTCAGCCAGCCAGCCTGCAACCAGTCAGCCAACCAGCTGGGGCCCTTCACGGGAGGAAGTGTTTTCAGCAAATTTGTTTCCTTCATGTCTCGCCCTGAATGGCGCTATTCATTAAAATAGCCTCCAGTCGGTAGGCACTGCTGCCACGGCACATTTATACACTTGTATCCTTACAGAAGTGCACACACACGAATCCACCTGCACACACACTTGCACAAACAGATACTCTTTTCTTCTGGTCCAGCTCATCTTTGCAGGAGGGCCTTCTATAATAAAGCAAAGCTACAAAGAGAGAAAGAGGTCTGTTGCGTGCACCTGCTGTGTGCTTTCAGTTGGGGGCCACTGGAGCTGTGTATTTATTTCTCTGGAGTGAAAAGACCTGCCTGCTTTCATTTAATGGAGGTGATATTTGAATTAAGGTGGATCTAACTCAGAATCAAGGGGTCGCTAATGTGGGTGGTGCTGCGTAAAAATAGCTATGGAAAGTGTTAATTATGGAAGTGCGAAGCATTGTACGACTGTGATTCACCCAGATCCCTGAGCAAGGAATGCTTTCATTTTCACCAGAGCTGGGGTCTACAAAAGCTCTGCACATACTCACAGTTCAGCTCAAATACATGTGTGTTATTGTAATCTTAACTCTAGTTTACACTCAGTCACTTAAATTCATCTCCATTAGCTAGATCTCATTTTACCGGGCTACATGCAAATCAGGGCAAGCCGTACTCCAGTCCAGAGTGCTTTGGTAATGCACCTGATGCAGTTTCAGCTCATCAGTAACTCCCTCACCCACGCAGATCGCTGCTCTCTCATCCATACAAATCATTCAAAGGTTGCATTGATCAGAGATCAGATACTGTAGATGCTACCACAGTATGTTACACCTTCTGTATGAATGTACTGTAAGTTATGTTTATATATGACTGGGAGAATGCTGGCTAGTTTCAGTATTATCTGGTCAGTAAAGGTTGACATTTATTTATTTTGTGGTGGGCCTGTTTAAAATAAGTAAAAAACTAATATCTAATTTTATCAACACTGTATTTAATACAGAAATCATCATTATATCAACAAAGAACAAACATTAGTTGTTGAATTCGTAGGCTTGCCATTTTGTTAGTTAAAATGAACTCAACTGTAAATTCGACCATCTGCAGAAACCGTGTGTGCAACGTGATCTCATCCCTACTCATCATATTTCGCTGCTTGGCAGAACCCTTTTGCATATCATCTTGACGCGGAGGGTTCACACGTGTTTTTGTTGTAACACGTGGTTAACACTGTGAGGCGGTCATGGTTAACGTCACACATAGCTAACGTTGTGAAATGGTCGCGGTCAACGTGAAACGGTCCTGGTTAACGTGGTAACGATTGGTTATCATTGGTTAAGGTTGTAACACGTGGTTAACGTTGTGAAACGTAACGGTTAACGTTGTAATACATGGTTAACGTTGTGAAATGGTTATGGTTAACATTGTGACACGTGGTTAGCATAGTGAAATGGTCGTGGAGAACATTGTAACAATGGTTAACATTGTGAAATGGTCATGGATAACATAACACATGGTTTGTGACGGTCGCAGCTAGGTTTAGGCAACAAAACTACTTGGTTGGGGTTAAAAAAGTATGTCTATTGCGTAACTTAAGCTATGGACATAACGTTTTGTGACTTAGTGATGCAGCGTCACAAAAGTCCTGATTGTCTGACCGATCAACCACCCATCCCTCCCTAAGTGGACTTCTTGCTCTTAAATATTATGTCCGTTGCTCTGAGTGTCTAATAATGATGCCGATGGGTTGACATTGGAGTTAGTTGAAAGCCTAAAAAGGTGCCTTGTACGTCGGTATGAAGACGCCAAGCAGGCTACTGTCCAAGCATCAGTATTTGTTGCCCTGGGAGTGAGACCAAGCTGGTGAGTGACAGTTCTTGTCCACGCTAGACATCTTGATTTTTTTCAGTGAGAATGATGTAACCACAATCAATCACAGTGACAACCCGTGGTTGTACTTGTTCTTTACGCTGGCTGGTCCACTGCAAGTTCAAACACCACTGGGATTTACAGTTATCAGCCCTGAGGCACAGTGTTGTATCACCTCCTCTTTCCTTTCATCACTCCCCCCCCCACTCACTGCACTTGTTCAGTCATACACTTGAATGCATTCCTGTGTTTTGCACACAAACACGCATGCAAAATATATTGTGTTGTTTTCCTTATTTCTAATTCCCGTTGATTCCCACGGCCTGAAGGCCACCACTCTGCTGCTCTCCTACATGAAGTGGGTCAGGATCTGCTTTCTCGCTTACAGTCCCTATCAATTAATAGAAACAGTAGAGACAGTGTCACTAAGAGGGTTAGTCACACGGAGCTATCCCGATGCCTGCCAACACTGTCATGTCATCCGACTTGTCTCAGCTCTGGCCTCAGGGCTATTCCCTTTTTAGAGAAAGAGCAAGGCAGGGAATGAAAGGAGCTGAACCCACACAGCTGAAAAGCCCAGGAGTTAGGAGTGGTGGAGCGCATCGATAGCGTGCACATAAAAGCACAACCAGGCATACGCATCTGTTTAGAGCATATGGTTGGGACAAATCAAACACATAAACTTGCACACACACACACACAACATGCATCATAAATAGAGCTTTCTCTTTCAACCAGCATAACCATCAGCACTCTGTCAAAGTGTCAAACCTAACAGGATCCATAGAGGTGATGTATGAGAGCAACATACATCTCTTGATGTCATCAAAACACCGCAGCAGCGATTTCATCTGTTGACAGACATATTGCTTTGGCAATAACAACGCCATGAAGACTGCTGCGAGTTACAACTGTGAATCACATACATATCTCAGTTTATCATGCGCATTTGAGAGACACCACTTGTGAAAATGACATTAATGTGCCTCTGAGCCTTCACAATTCACCTTGGCAATGAGAGTAGCTGTCTTGCTCGCTGGCTGTTTCAAGTGCCGACCTTTGTATTGTATGCTGTTTTGATTAAAATACTAAAAATTGTTCAGCTGCACTCAGTAGATAGGAATTTAGAAATAGCAGTTGTGGGAGAAGTACTCAGAACCTTCACATAAGTAAAAGTAGTAATACCACAGTGTAAAAAAATACTCTGTTACACCTAAAAGACCTGCATTCAAAATCTTACTTGAGTAAAAGTACAAAAGTATTCAAATCAAAATATACTTAACGTATCAAGATTAAAATAATAATAATGCATACTACTGGTTTATTGCTGGTTATGATGTGTCATGCTTAATCTACAATAATATATAATAATTTGTTAGTTGATTCAGATTATTAATACACAATATAAATCTGTAAAGTACCTAAAGCTGTCAGTAAATGCAGTGCAGTAATAGATACAATATTTCCCTATGAGATGTAGTGGAGTAGAAGCATAAAGTAACATCAAATGGAAATACTCAAGTAAAGAACAAGCACCTCAAAGTTGTACTTAAGTATAGTACTTGAGTAAATGTACTTAGTTGTATTACATCACTGAGAAGTAGGGTTAGGGTTTGATAGTATTTTCTTATCACTATCTTAATTACTTGTATACTGCTAGCGTAATATATGTCTGACAAACGGCATTGAAGACGAAAACTAATGCTACTCAGTTTTCTTGCCATCATTGCGGCTTTAGTCCGCTGTGTATGGAAAGCACAGACACCTACAGGCTATGAGAACTGCAGCCCGTTGGCACTTCACAGTGCTAGACACATTGCAAAACATTGAATGACAAATACAGAGCCTGCCAGTGTTGCCTGGTGGTCTTGTATTGCAATTATAACGTTACTACTGTATCAAGCCTGGGACCAACTCTTCAACTCAGCTGACACATTTGGAAAAGCCATATGGTAAATAATTAGAACTGAATGTCTAAGAGCTTTGTGTTGCTGCTGAATAATATATCAGCTCTCAGGCTGGCAAACATACATACAAAAGGAATGGATTATTATGTGCTCAGAAGCAACGCATACATTATAGACTCAATGTGCAATCTAACATACAGTATGTGCCCTTTTTTGCCCCAAAGTATAAACTGCAATATCATATACAATATACACTTATTACCTACTGCGTGCCATATCTACATAGGGATCAGCAAGGCCTATGGAAGGGAGGCTGGGTCACGCGTCATATCTTGGGGGTACAACACATGCGCAGTAAAATCTGGTCTGCAGTTGCCGAAATTGAGTCAATCGCAACGCCCGTGACCCGGCCTCCTTTCCATAGGCCTTGGGGATCAGGTCCTCTTCACAGAGTCTGTCATGTTGCTCCATCATGTTTCTACAGTAGCCCAGAAAGGACAAACCAAACACTGGCTCTAGGGAGAGCCTTTCGCGTTTTTACATTACCTGAAGGCCACCGTAGTTCTCCGACACGCTTTTGAAACTGCGGTAACGTGAGCCGCAGAGTGCAAAACCATGGTACAGCCAGCCACCGTCTAACTTCTGTTGATCCTAAAGTAGTGTTATTACGGTAAGGATGGCGCGGTTTTGCGCTTGGCAGCTCATGTTACATCAGTCTTGGAAAGGGAGGAGTGAGTGGAGGGGTACTCAGTTGGTTGCAATCTGCAACCGCACCACTAGATGTCCCTAAATACTACACACTGTCCCTTTAATATACACAAAAGTATGACAGTTGTGGATATGCAGTAGCCTGATTGAGGTTATGGAAGATTTACCTAAACTAATTCTTTTTAGTGAGGAGTTGCTGGAATCAATTAAAACAAACACGCCATCAGCTCACCTGGACATCTCCATCGTGTCCTTGGTGAGATAGACGATCCAGTAGACCAGGTTGAAGGCGCCAAACGAAAGTGGGAAGAGGATGCGGGAGTATTTGTCGATGATGCTGGTGCCAGTCAGAACGTTGTTGGCCGGCACAGCTGAACCCTGCTGTAGGAAGGCCTGGGCATTGACAGGTGGGTTGGGAAATGTTTTAGCAGGGCGGTCAAACACTGGGGCGGAGTTCATCCTCTTCTTCAGCACGCTGCTGGCATCCACCTTGGAGAGGAGAAAGGGAAATATATATATAATCTGTACGGGGAATATTGACATTAAAGAGAATATTGCATGATGTAATATGAGGGTATTAATAATGAAACAGGTACTGTGCTTTTCCCAGGGAGTCATAAAACCGTCATATGGTATGTGCTAAGAATGCTAATGCTGTAGAAACTGGTTCTGTTTATAAAAGGACAACATGGTATAATGGAATTTATATCAATACATTGCAAAGAAAACATGAAAAATGAATCCTGATGTTAGCGCCTTATTTGCACAGCTGTGAGTTGATCAGTGCATGAGGGAATTATGTGTGTCGGCAAAAATAACTGTCTAGAATACCAATGAGTAGCACAAGTAATTAAGCTCAACAAAGGAAATCAATGATGTTTTGTTTTTGATTTGATGTGATTTCAATCAACCCGTTCTATGAAGATTGATGCAGTTGTGGGAAGCAAACAAAACATATTAAACAAAAGAGGCTTGTAGTGTATTGACACATGGTTATTGCTATGCCTCATCAACTTAACAGTAAACCAGTGTGAACTCAGCACATGCTCCCTGCTCCAATAGTTGTAAATCAGCTACAGTATGTGTACGGAGAGAAAGGGAGAGTACATGTGGGAAATGGGTCAAGGAACACCGTTCTGCCTGTAGGTATAGAGTCAAGAGGGAGTGAGAAAGAGAGAGAGAGAGAGACATCCCTTTTTATAAACCAAAGAAAACTATATACATTATTGTGTCAACCTCAATACCACAGAAATAGAACAAATGCAGTTTATGATTGTATCCTACTAGACATTTGTGTGAAATCTTGTCATAATTAGCCAATGAATTCTTGAGTTATGGCCAAAAACATGTTGTATGAGGTCACAGTGACCTTAACCTTTGACAACCAAAATCAAACAGTTCATCCAATTGAGTCCAAATGGACATTTGTTTCAAATTTGAAGAAATTCCCTCAAGGCGTTCCTGAAAATGGTACGGACGGACGGACAGATGGACAGACAAACAACCCAAAAACATAATGCCTCCGGCCACAGCTGTCGCCGATGCAGAGACCTAACAAATTGACCATTTGTCTTATTCTCATGCTAGTTTAGTACCACATTTGCATATGGAGTTTTCCTAAGTTATTTACCAAAACAGGTTTATGATTCTGAAATAAATAGTACTTTTTCAGAATAATGTCCACCACAATAGAGTTGAACAGTTGTTAAACAGTTTTAGGAAATAAACTCCCTTAATAATTCACTGACCGGTCCAGCTTCCAGCTGTTGGGCTTATTTACACACAGCTCACAGTAGTTGTTTTTTTTTTTTCCAGACAACAGTCTTGGAACAAAACCTGAACTTGGGAGATTTAGGCTGGATTTGTGAGGCTAAAGGATTACATGCTCCTCTACAGGTTGAGAAACTATCAAACTGTTACAATCCTCTGGCTGATGGGAACCCTTCCAAAAATGCATACTGGCCAATTTCAAAATAAAACTAAATTACAGTTATTAATTTCACAAAATTTAACTTATTTGCAAATGCAATTATTTCACCAAACAATACATTTACAATAAAACATACATTTTTAATATAAAATTTTATTATGTTGTAGTAGTATGACTTTGTCCTGATGCTCATCTCCAAAACGACCCTATCAGTCGTCGTATGGCAGCTATCTTGAGATGTACAATTCATGAAGGCCAAATGCCATGAACATAACCCTGGAAGCATGAAACGGAGAAAAACAAGGTTGAAGGTCTACGGATAGAGAGTGTTATATGATGCCTGGCCTGACTACGTAATGTATTAAGAAACACATTCTCTTTGGTCTGAAATAAATACAGAATAACTTTCCTCCTCTTTGGTAAAACTCTAAATAAGCTATGGTATCCCTGAAGCACAAAATCGTCTTTCACTGTGGTATAGTACAGATAGTTGATAAGAACAAAGTGTGACAAAGAGAGAAGGAAGAGAAGGAAGGATGCTGCACTATAATCAAAAAATATTCAATTCTCTTCAGGCTTCATTAGCGTGAGACATTTCTTTAAGAGACTGCAATCTACAATAAATATTATCAGCATGTCACTCTTGACACCGGGGAGAGTTAAAATGTAATAGGGTCCTGTGAAAGGTCTATGGGGTCAACGTACTCTCATACAACAGTTCATATGATTTCTTACAAAAAATGATTTCTCGTTTTTTGTGCGTTTTCCTATGAATGTCAAGCAGCATGTGTCAATTTCCACTCCAGTCTTTTCAAAATAAAACAACTCAATTTGGTTTGGAAAAAGATCAACTTAGTTATGTTTAGGCAACAGAACTACTTATTTAGGTTTAGGAATAAAATTGCGTTTTGGGTTAAAATGATACCAGAAGTGGCTTAACTTAAGTACGGAAGTTACGTTACAAAAATTTTGTTAGGTTTAGGAAAAGATCGTGGTTTGGGTTAAAATAACTTACGAGACAAATCAATGTTGACTTCTGGTTTCATGCGGGATACGAACACCAATCTCCTTGGCTAAAGTCCGGTGTTTTTTGACCAACCCATCCACAACGACCTCCTCCCTATGCGTTGTTTAGCGCTCTTTATTGTTGCTGGATCAAAGTTATGTGGATTACATACAAATTGATTTTGTGGGAGGTATACGAATTACAGTGCATGACTTTTCAAAGGTATAGCTATGAACAGTGTATGAGACCAGCCTGATGGGGTAGAAGAAGGGATAAAAAAACAATAGATCTGGATTTGTAAAACCCTATGCAACATGACAGCGGGGAGGGGCTGTGAGAGGGATTGAGTCCTGGCGCTCTAACAGCTGGTCCTCCTGTCGTAAAGCTCACTCATCACTCAATTGCAATGTGTGAGCTAAGTGTGCTTTCTCATATTGAATAACTAACTGCTCATTTGTACATCGATGCTCAAACAGGAATTTGGCCTTGAAGGTTTGTTTGTTTTCTGTTGGTTGGTGTCCAATACTCCAACGAAACCAGGCTGCAGCTTCAAATCTCAGCCCCCTATCACTATAATGCTTCCTTTTGAGGTAAAAGATCATGCAGTGTGTGTGTATGAGGCGTACTGTACTGTACGTATGCGCAGCTGATCCGCTACACAAGCTATTTTTGATAATGACAACAGGCTTGCTTGGCTTCTTCCTGGTCAAATCCCAGAGGGATCAGCTCCTCTTCTGTTTATCCACTGCTCTAGATTCCAGCAGAACCACTCTGACACAGGGAGGATGGGCACTGACTGCTGGATGTATGAATGTTGTTTGGGTGTGGGTATTCATGTGCGTGGGTGTGTGGGAGCTACATGTAAGTGTGTTTCATAGTGTATGTGTAGGTGCCGGTGTGAAATAAGGTTACTCTAAGTGTGCACTAAAAATATGGCATGGGAGTAAATGCCTTAGGGTTCATCTACGTGGGTGTTGAGTTGGTGTGTACTGTATACACTTGTGGATGATTATCAGGTGGTGGAGATGTATATGTAAATGTATTTTAGGCAGTGAGAAGTATGTATCCTAAATTTATCAGCTATGATACTCGTTTTTCCATTGTTTAGGTTTAAAAAGTAAGAAGATCAAATTAATACATTATGATTGGGATTACAAATGCAAAATATATAGAATAGAATATGATTTGTGTTTCTGTGTCATGGTCTTAGTTCATAAGTGTTGCAAGGATACAAGCTGAACAAGCTAGTAAAAATTGGAATAAAACTGGAAAGTGAAAGACTACCTGATCACCAGCTATAAATAAAATGAAATATTACGCCTTTACAATGTCCTCTAAATATTACACTGCATTCTTAACATCCACTGTGGAAAAGTAACAGGATTGTTGACTTCTCTGACTTTTAATTCTGACAAATCGTGCTCTCCTGCCTCTTAGTTATAGAAGTGGCATTAGCCACTTAACTTCTTGGAAAGGGACTTGCTCAAGAGGGAACTATAGAGAACAAAATGGTTCTTCAAAGATGTTAGTAATAGAATAGCCCCATTTGTGGTCACATAGTCTTCCTTACACAAAGCTTAGGGGAGAAGTCAAAACATTTCATGAATGTCTACTCTCAGAATGATAAAGTGGTTGCTGCAACATTTAGGTACAACATTTCCGCACACTGAGCCACTCCACTCTACTTCTTTTCTTCGCTGGAAAAATGTTGAGTTAAATGCTAGCTCGTTGTGGCAGGAATGTTGGATTTAAAGGTATAATATGCAACATTTTCCTAAAAAAAATGTGTAGACTGATAGGAAAATAATTTCTCTCAATCATCAATTATGACCAACTGGAAGTGTGTGGTGGTGTCTGTATCTACAGATACCCTGCCCTTTGCCTGTGTTTTCTCTTTTTATTTTCTTTTTGCTGTGTTTGGGACGTTTCTAGGCACCAGCAAGAGCCTTTGGGCCCCACATTGGCCAGCCAATAAGGGCAGGGTGTGTAGCCCGTTCAGGTTATCAAATCTTGAAGCTTTGTCACGCCCTTTTGCGTCTGATACCGAGGCACAAGGCCCCCTTTAGCGTCTCTATGATGCAAGGTGGCCGTATTTGCTGAGAAAAACGGGTTGTTACATTGGTGTGTGTTTTTAGATGCTTCAGTGTTTCCCCTGTTCCTCTCTCTCTCCTCTGCTGTGTGCAAAGTGCTGTTTGACAGAGAGCAGTGGTAAGCTACACACAGAGTGGACAGGATTAAGCCTCCACTTTGGCCGCATTCGTTCCAAAATCCGGCAACGCGGCACCTTCCTGCTGGCTTGTGTGGAGGTGTGGGTGTGTTTATTTGTGTTTTAGAACGTAACCGCTGTGAAACAATCAGAAAGTAACGTTTTATTTCTCTGATTCACTGCTCTGTTCTTGCTAACGCCGCTCCCTCTCTTCATTCACTCGCTCAGCCATCGCTCGTTGAACCAGGGAGGAGGGGACAACTTTGAATGCCGTGTGTTTACAAACAGCAACCGACAAAATGCTGAATATTATACTCTTAAAACACCTATCCATAGAGACATACACATAAATTAAAAATTATTAATGTGTACAGTATGAAAATTAAAGATACCCTGTGGAGCTTTTGATCACTATTGGTGTTATGGAGCCATTTTTGATGAGGATGTCCACATTTTATTTGCATCTAGCACACAATTGGGGACACACATAAGTGCATGAGCAGATGGTTTACATAATACCCTTTCCTGCTGATTGCAGAGGTCAGCAATGCAAATGTGCAGTGCATGCAAGCCATAAAACACAAAGAAGTAGATGACAAACTGACATTGATCTCAGTAATTGCCTATATATGTTTAATATAATAGGGGGTCTCTTGGTTTCACACTATTGCACTAATTTAGAGTTATAGCGGTAGGCCTCAAGGATACACATAACATAAACACTGAAACACTGAATGTAAACAAGAAAACTCCACAGGTAACTCTAGGTACAGTACATCACTAAACTCTTGCCTGAGCTTGAAAATCATAACACTCAGGACTAATTATCAGGACACTGGGACGCCAGGACAAATGCTTGAAAATCAAACCTGGCCTGATTTAATCAGGATGTCTCCCCACCCGATCAGTGATCACCAATCTTGTGATTACCGGCACCTGTGGCTGGGCCTATAAATAAAGGTCCCTTCTTTCTCTCTCTCTCTCTCTCTCTCTCTCTGTTCTCTTTTTTCCCTTCCTCCTACCAATATTTCTTTTATTTTCTGTTTATTTCCTGCACCACATACTGCACCCACCTACTCACACACGCCACTGACAATGCATGCAGCACCCTTTACACACACGGATAAAAACACCCCCTTCCCCTTTTGTGTTTACAGTTGTATATCCAACCCATTAAAAAGAAACATTTATCTTGTTGCTGTGAGAGTGTCCCTTTCTGTTATGGCTTTACCTGACACTCCCAACAGAACGTAGTGCTTAGAATCGTGACTGCTGGCTGGCTATTCCTATTCCCAATGATACGCCATTGTGTTTTTTTGCCCTTTTCTCTGTGCAATGAAGAGTCTTCCCTCCTACATATTTGTTGAAAGCAGTCATTTTCCATGATGCATCCCTCCCACTCTCCCTTTCTCTCAGTGTAACTCTCTCTCACGCACATACAACACAAAAACAAACCACGCTGGTCTCTCACATCCATCCCTCCATCTTGCTCCACAAAAAACGGACTGGGCCAGCTTTCTCAGCCCCCCCACTGCACTAGCTGCCCTCCTTCTTGTGAGCCTGCAGTGATCTGCTGGATATTCCCTTAATCTATGGCTCTTACATAATCTGCGGCAACATCGTTCACGGAGCCACTGGCTGTCTCCTCGTGTCACTCTGTGGTTATCACACAGTTACAGGGCAGAATAGAGGACTGGGAGAGAGGCATGGATGGGTGATAGATATATACTGTGGATTGATGGATGGATAAGACATCGTATAGAGTGATGGTTGAATTGTATGGATGAGGGGGGCATAATTTGCTGCAGATTACATGTGTGCATATATATACACACACACCGGTTTGAGTGTGTGCTGCAGATTATGTGTGGACGTGCGTTCTTGTGTGCGGACAAGCGTGGATAAAGTGGAGATTGCGGTCTTTCAGTGTGGATATGTGGACAGCACATTCAGGCAAAAAGGGAGCATGAGGGAGAGAGTGTGTGTCAAGATTAGGGGGTTCACATGAAGAGCACAGCGGGGGGTTAGAGGAGAAGCAGAAAAAGAGGGATAATGTCACATGTTGATGCAGTTTTGGGTGTGTGTGTTTGAGAGGGAAGAAAGGACAAAGGGATGGACATTTGGATGAGATGTAAGCGAGAGTGTGACTTTCTCTGGGATGAGGAAGAGGATGAGAGAGAGTTTGTATAGTGTGCATTGTTTACATGACACATGCTGCACGTGGGACTGCAAATAAGCAAATGGGTGAACAGGAAGGGAAAAGAGATATTGTAGAACGTACTTGAGTGCAAGTCAAGTGGAAATTATGAGTGATATAAAAAAGAGTGTAAACCATCTAAACCAGGCAGAACCAAACACAATTTCATACAACACTCTCCAGTAATCAGTGCTATGTGGATGTAGAAGCACTGAAACAGCCGGGTATGACCTTAACCACACTGACCAGCACAACCAGTCGACCTTAGAGCCAAAGACAAGTCTCATCCATTCAAAACATTTCAACACCTTAAAGAAACAGCTCTGTCTCCTAAATATTGCATTCGGCAAACGTTTGTCGCGGATTACGTTTGTCTTTGACGTTTCGCAAATAGTCCACGGAAGTCTGCAGCAAGTGACGTAGTACAACGAGCGATGTGCAGAGCAGGAGACGTATTATATCGAGCGACAGTTATTGAAAGTTATGTGGTATAATAAGTACAAAAAGCAAGAAAGTCAACGACAGGTAGGTGGGAGAAGTGGTGGATAGGTCAAACAAACACAGGACTTTCACTCAGGAGACCGATGTTCAGTTCCCGTGAGAAGCTAAAATTCAGCATTCACTTGCGTAGTCATGTTAAACCAAACTAAAACATTTTTTTTACTAAACCTAACTAAGTAGTTACCTAATACTAATTAAGTAGTGTTTGAAATCCGTTTTTTTTTTTTTTTATCTTAACGAACCGGAGAGCTAACAACAATGAGCCAGAGATTGAAAGAGGTTGTTATATGAAATGATGACAGCCATCAGAGGAAAGTTACTGTTACTACTGCTACCATAACACTGACACAGATTTCTTCTGTGTGTATCCAAAATACAAACACACAAGAGATAATTATCATAAACATTTTTTTTTTTTTTAAAGCTCAAGGTTTATGACCCTGCTGCCACAAGGCAAGACAGACCGATAATAATAACCTGTCAACATACATCTACCTAAGTTTATGTATAATGTATAAAATTAACAAATATGGAACTTTAAACATGAATGTATTTGTACAGTCTTTTGCTTGATCCACTACTTATTTGATATGCTTTTGCAACGCAGCTGTGTTTACATGTTATGTGAATAACTAAGCTAATAAGCTAATTGAAATTGGAAAAAGAGCAGAACATTGAAGTTGTTATATAAAGGCAAAGAGCTGAGAGTGGATTTAGACGGCGGGAGAGACAAACAGAACGAGACAGACAGGAGGAGAAATAGAGACAAGCTTAGCAAGAGATAACAACTGAGAAAGTCAAAGTCAAGAAAGATGAAAAGCACGATGAGTGTAAACCAGATATATAGAGAGATGATAGTGACAGGAAGATTACATGTATACATCTAGAACCCAACCTCAATACTTCAGGCTATACTGGCAATCGAATGAGACATATTGCCATCTCATCTTCTCAGAGTCATAACTTCAATTCACAACACAATCTAACCAGAGTGAATAATAACTAACATACTCCTGGTGGAAGCTGTATAACTCGCGGTTACAGTGCAAAAAAAGATATAAGAATAGTGTAACATGACCTTTCATGGTGCGATTTCCCAAAAATGTAAACAAATATAGTATGTGTCCAATCCACATAAGAAACTGTTTGCTGGGTTTAACTAATTTTGACATGCAGAGCTACAGCTGATACTAAAACCACCACGTTCTGCATGTGCTTCACTGAATCTTAATGTAAAGGAAGTGGTATGTCATTGATGTGTATAACTAGAAGTGTTGGCGGTCTAGGGATGTCACATGAACCAATACTTCGATACCAAGTCAATGCCGAAACTCTGAAAACGACTTGTTTTTCCTCAGTACCACTGGGGACCATGGCTCGAGACTAACGGCATGCCATCGTCCCGGGGACAACAGAAAATTTCCCTGAAAATGCTACATTGTGAACAACAATCCAAGGTCCAATCAGCAGCACAGTCCTGCTTGGCTAAAAAACTGAGCTAACAGCTAACGCACAGACGTTGCATTATGATGCATTCCAGCTCTATTCAGTAAAAATTGGTGTTGGTAGTGTTGGTAAATTAATATGTGTTCACGTGTAACCTAATCTTGTAAAATGTTGTTTTTGGTGTGAAACTTGAGGCGGATTGTCAGGGATCAACTAATTTGCAAAAAAAACAGTATGCAAATGGTAATAAATGTCATGGTTCAGGGAGCAGAACAGGCAGGAGGGACCCAAAGGCAGAGACGGACAGATTCAACACATATATTTTACTGGAACAAAAAGTCCTTCAGGTTCAAAAGGCTGGCAGGTCCAGCTGGCGGATACAGGCAAACACAACTCCTAACATCAAAAGACGAACCGACAAAGAACAAAGGAACTGAGGTGGTATAAATAGTGAGTGACTAACTGGGGAAGTGAGAACAGATGAGCGGGTGAGGTGAATGCCCGACTAATGAGGGACAGGTGATACTGATCAGGGCGGGGAAGACAATCAAAAAGGTGGGAAAACTCACAAAGACAGGAAGTAAAACTAAACGTGACACATGAGGAGTGACCTATCAAAATAAAACAGGAAACAGACTAAACAAAACCCAAGACCTTGACAATAAAGGAGGGTATGTTGAAGTATATGGGATTTATTGTTTTGTTTTTGTTTTATTATCGAATCGGGTATTACGAATTTCACTGGTATTGGTATCAACTACAAAACTTCTGGTATAGTGACATCCCTATGGCGATCAGCTTACATTACCAAAATTGGACTCCAATTTAGACATTTCATGTCTGTAAGTTGTTCCGAAATGCTACATAGACAAAATGCATGTTTGACAAAGTCCAATAAAGGTTCAGAAAACGAGTACAGACGTTACAACGACAAACTTTCAGCAAATGGAGCTAAAAGCCCTGCGGAGGGTTATGTTATTTAGCAGCTCAGTTTAGATTTGTGAGAAAAAAGACACAAGTGTGGTGGAGCCAGTGGAGTGGTTTGATGAAGAGATGTAGAGGCATGTAATGAGGCCAAGTGAAGCCCTTTTCCATTCCTGTGAGTGCAGCATCAGCTCTGATCATCATTTATCACAACAGCAACTCAGCGCAATCTGTAAGGTCTGTACCTGTACACAGCACCAGTAATCCTACCGCTGTATGTATCCTACATGTCGAAAGGGACACATAACAATGATCTTAATCAGTTCCACACACTGAGGTTTACAGATTTTAAAATGGGGAAAAAAGGGCACTAGTATTGGATCGATTGGCTGAGTTTGGGTATCTGAATTGGTATCAGTGGAGAAAAGTCGTTTTGGTGCAGCTATAATTTTTGCATCATGTTTCCATCCCACTTGCCATCCTCCGACTGATGAACAAATTACATGGAGCATGAATATAAGTAACATTTGCATTTTGTTGACAGCAAAACATACTGAAAATCTGGTTCCTATTCATAAGTGTGAGTTTAGGTTTGAACTTGAGCCAGAACTGATGTGCCAATGTATGTAAACACAAAAAGTGTGAAAACAGCAGGGCAGACTTACTCCGGAAACCTCTCCGTCGTTCCCCATGGCTGCAGGCGGAGCTACTGCTGCTGCAGCTGCTGCCTCCTGAGCCGCCGCCTTCATGGCCGCCGCCTTCCTCAGCTCCCGGTTGGCCTGCAGGGTGGAGAAGTAGTTGACGGCCGCGAACTCGATCAGGGCGGAGAAGACGAAGGCGAAGCAAACGGCGATGAACCAATCCATGGCTGTGGCGTAAGAGACTTTGGGGAGGGAGTGGCGGGCGCTGATACTGAGCGTTGTCATGGTCAAGACGGTGGTGATACCTGGATGCAGGGAGGAGACAGACGTTAGGAATAGTACTTACTATGGTACTGGGATTGATAGGCTTGTCTTTATTCTCGTGTTTACTGTTTTGGTATAATGTAGCAGTATGTTAGCTGAAGGAATAATCAGACATTTTTACTCTTATTTACTTAATTGCAGAGAGTTAGATGATAAAACCAATGATACACTCATGTCTGTGAGTTAAAGGTGCTATTGATAACATTCAGCAATTATATGTCACATTCTCCCTCCCCCATTCCATTGCATTTACTTCACAACAAGTAGTTGTCAAGCACTTATCGTCAAACTCACTCAGTCATTTATCCGTTTTTTTTCCGCACTAACTGATGACCCAGAGATACCAGGTGATACCAACATCGTTTTACTATTGGCTCACAAGCCTTGTTAGAAGTGGGAACCAGACGTCAGATTCAGAACATTCATTTTGGATCCGCCAAAATAATATCATCATAATCATTCAGTCATCATCAGTCATAATATTTTCATTTTTACATAAAAATGCTATCACTAAGACTTTTAACTATAGACCTATCGAGCCAGCAGGAAATTAGCTTAGCTTTGGATAAAAACTGGAAGCCCGGGGAAAAAGCTTGCCTTTCTCTTTCCAAGTTTCAAAAAATACACCTGCCATACCAACATCTGCAAACCTTACTTATTAATAATTACATCTGGTTTGTTTAATTTGCATACAAACAGACAAGAGAAGTCATTTTGCTCATCCGCTGTTTGCCAAAAAATAGTAAAGTGAGCTTTAGGGGTGCTAGTACACATATTTTTTATTTTTATTTGGACAGAGCTTTACAGTCTTAATGGTAAGCTAAAGCTAACCGCCTCCTGACTCTAGCTTCATAGTTAACGCACAGACATCATAATGGTATTAACCTTCTTATCTCACTCTCGTTCGGAAAGTGAATAAGCGTTTTTCCTGAAATGTCGAACTATTCCCTTAATGCTGTTTTGTTAAATGGCTCAATCAAGCACTGTGGCACAATGGAATCTTGTTTTTTGTTTGCTTTTTTAGTCTTCTGGTCCATTCCCCCCCCCCCCCTATGTCTGACCCCAATCAAATTCCTATTGACAGGAGCTTTAATATTCCAGGATACTATTATTATGACCAGTCTAGTAAAACATGCCACAATCCTGCATAGAATAAGCAGGTATATATAATACATGCATGGACAGTCAGTTATTAACCATTAACTTTACTCTCAGTGTTGTGAATAGTGATGGTGCTGAATGTGTGTGCATGTAGGTTTTTATTTGTCCATTACTGAGAAACCATCATATGACTCAACATCTGACTTTGTCAATGAATAACAATGTAAAGGCTTGACTATGAGAGATCATCGCAATCAGCTTGTTTTGGACACACAAGCACACACTCTTATGCAAAGAAACATAACGTTACACTATATATTAGAAAACAACTTAAGGATAAATCACTACCATTCAGCCTGCCATTTGACTTCAGTGTCTTATCTTCAAATCAATAGATTAAATCCATCATGTTTTCTCACACCAAAGCTATTTTATCATTTAAGCAGCATACAAAACTGCAGCATCTCTTTAGAAAAAGCCATTTCAACTCTCTTAGCAAAATATACCATCTGGCATATAACGTCTGTGATCACTTCAGCATTGCAGAGATGAGAGCAGTTGAAGCCCTTCATGGCTTCAGCATTTATTAAACCACAATGCCGCAGAGATGATTCGAAGCTACGTCCGAGCAAGGTCTTATAGCGTGTCATTGACACGCAGGTCTGACAGATATCAACACTGTGATAAAGTGATTTTCTGAAGGCTCAGTTTGTGAATACAAATTTACAAGATGCACAGGTGTATGAGATTGAAATCCTACTCATAGTGTAGATGCCACTTATAACCTCTTCTAAAAGGGGCTAAATGGGAGTTTTCATGTCTACTCTTTCACTGGAGTACCGTTGGCATGCTCGACTTAATTATATACATACTGACACTTGAGTGTTCTGTGTTGATAAAGGTAATAATATGATGGTACAGATAATGGAGAAAAGTGGAAAAAAGTACATTTGCCAATATGATACACTGTGTTAACATTTTTAACATGCATGCACACTACAAAAAAACAAATTGAAACTGAAGGGTAGTTTATTAATCACATATTAAAGCTGCAGTGGATAGAAATGAAGCAAATATGATTTTTAAAAAGTATTTTTTATAAAACATTCACTATATCCTGACAGTAGTGCATGAGACTAGGTAATCTGAAAAAAAAAATCATGTCTCTCTGTGTCCTCCGGTGTCCCCCGGTGCTCCCAATTGCATTTGCAGGATTCCACAGACCGGAGGAAAACAACCAATCAGAGCGGAGCTGGAGTCTGCTGTCCAGCAGCCATCTATGAGAGCCACGAGTCAATCACTTGTGAACTCTGATCAAACAGTCAAACTAGGCAGCGTTGATCAAATATCAATATTCTGTTACTGTAATGCCTATTTCTCGCAGAATTTTGTTGCCCAATGATGCCAAAAACGTGTTGCCTACTGAAGCTTTAATGCCTTGGATTAGAGGGGTGTCAGAATAAATATATGTTTTTCTTGTCTAAACAATTATATGATTACATATTAAACAACACCAGCTGTTTAAAATACAATGTGGTAGCCATTAAATGTAATTTCATTCAACAAAATAATGAAAAAATGAATTGTAGTGTGCACACAATTGATTTTCCCAAGGATTATCTCTGACACATGGCAGCAGCTCTGTTTGATGGCACATAACTAGAATGTCAGGCCATGTGTCAGTTCAGCCCAGTGAGCTTTGTCAAAAAGTCACTTCAGCGGATGCTAATCTGTCCATAAACAGACTAACCCGTGCCCCCGCACTGGCGCGCCGATAAAAACAGACCAAATATCTGTAAATATTCTCGAGAAAGCCATCCGGTAAGATGACCCCAGACACAAGCCACAAAGTATCTGCTAATATTTGTTTATCTGTTCATAAGTAGCTCACAATACGAGCTATGGGTGAGATGACGGAAAGATGAAAAGTGGGAAGAACGGATGCATCAGTGGATAGGTGGGAGAGTGACAGCAAAATTGTTTTTTGACATCTTTCTCAGCTGAAATAAGAGTGCACTCTGGTTTTCAAAGTCTGTCAAAAGTTCTTCTAAACTGACCATGGCTCCAGATTGAAGCACAAAGATCCTTTTGAGCAAAACCTCAAACTAAAAAACTAAGAAAATCACTATATAGATCTGAGACTGAGGCCATTCATAAATTCTCTTGGATGCATGCCAGTTTGAAATTAACACAAAAGGTCTTAGACAGGTGCATTTTACAGCAGTCTTGAAGTGTCAAACTATCAAAAAACACCAACAAAAATAGATATGAAGTGCAAGTTTGCCTCTAGAATGAACGTCTCTTAATCACTAGAAAGGGATTTTCCTCGGTCTCGCCCGGCTTCCAACCTTATTAAGTCAGATAAAGATGCTGACAAGGAACATCTCTTTTAATGGCCCATTAACAAAGTACATATCCAATTCACTTTCATCAAGCTAAAGCAAGCAGGGAAAAGGACCCCGTTGAACGCTGCTTTTACCAAATGTAGTTGTGCACATTTCATTAGCAGCGTATAGGAACCTATGGGGGGGGGGAATTTAATGCACTCAATAATGTCTCAAAAGCATTTTCTACACACCACTTCAGCAGTGAAAGCTAACAGCTCTCAAATCCAACCTCCTCCGATAGCCGGCCAACGCTGACTGTCTCAAGCTCGAGCACAAGTTAACTGATTGCAAAGGGGAGGAGGGACAGGGGAAGAAAGCCTGTCAGGGTGGGAGGGAGAGGAAAGAGAAAGAGAAAGAAAGAGTGTAGGAGGGAGGGGGATGAAGTATAAAGACAGGATAGAAGTGAAATGCTTGGGGCATTCATGTGCTTTTGTATGAAAAAAAAGCAAGGTACAAATTAGGCCACACTCAATTAAGTCTGTGAGACTTGTGCTCAAGGGACTTTCAGCTCTTAGAGAGGTTGTTGACAATCCCGCACACAACATACTATGACTTAATGTACTGTCGGGGGTTAAGCACAACCATATAGCAATTCATCTTCTCTTCTTCCTCATTTTCAACTTCTCATATGCACCATCGACAGCATTAATGAAACTTACTCAGATAATGGCTTTTTTTTTTTTAAATCGCTTGCCCTTTGTACCAGAAAAAATATGCAACTAAATAAGTACTTAAAGAATAATAAACTTTATCCCATAGTTTGAAGATAAAGTTTGACCTTCTCATAAAAAAAAAATCCAATATGTGGGATTTTTTTTTTTATATATAACCTCTTCTAAAGTACCCAGCGTGCCCTGGGCTCCCCTTTCAACAACAGCCAATCCAGAGAATGAGCAGTTTTTTAATCCTACAGCCAATACTGAGTGAAATGAAAACAGCAGGACAAGCGAGGTTAATGAGTTGCCACAGATGTGCTGTCCGCATGGGGCCTCAACTTTCACGCTAATGATTGGGATCTATTCTCCGAAGAAGTGCGCAGGCTCGTTGGAGCGCTGGCTCGCTCCCAAAATCAAGCCCAGACTACAGAACCATAATCTACAAGGACCAGCGGCGTTACTCCGCTCAGCTGCAGCTTGTTGAAAATCAACGCGAGGGGGGAAATTGAAATGAAAAAGGAGAGGGATTTCGACACACTTTCACACACTTTTTCCCCACGTTTTTCCTCTTTGCTTTGTCTCTGCGTCCCTCTCATTGCTCTCAGTCTCATTTTCTCCTCAGTGTCTCTCACCCTCTCTGCTCCCGAGGCTAGAGCTCGGTGGCAACTGTAGCGTAATGTAATGTGACCAAGCGGAACCTGTGAGTGCTCGGAAGAGGGCCAAGTAAACATCCTCCCTCTCTCTGCCCCTTTGCATGACCAATTTCAAAAAAGGACATTTATTCCCAATTAATGCAGCTCCACCACAGCGAAGGGGGAATAGAGATAATGAAGAGAGGTTAAAACACACTGTGATGACTGTGTCTGTCTTTGTTTTCTTTTTGCGGAAGGTTGTATTTTAAGGGCCACTCTGTGCAGATTGAACCAATCAGAACGCAGTAAATGGAGATAAATATGCCTGCTTACAGTTTGCAGACTAACATTGGGTCGAGCAGTGGGTGGTGAGTCGATACATTTTCATTTGAGACTTACTTTAAGATATTTAAAGTTGACTATTCAGAGCTGGAAACTTAGTGAAAAAAAAAAAAAAACTCGATATAAACTCTTGCAGAATATAAAACTTGTTTCCATATAGCTCTGTGTACGTATGCGAGTTGGCACTGGAAATTCATAATTCATACATTCCTATGGGATGATTTCCTTTTTTTTTGTTCCCTAATTTGCCTCGTGTATGTTGAAAGATTTTAACTTTTGCGGCAGACATTGCTTTTCTGCAATGCTGTGTTCCAACATTTAAACTGCATGTCCTGTTCTATATTTTTGTTTTCATGTATTTGGGAAGCCTTTTGTAACAGCTTGACAAATAGCCTTTTGGCTAATTCTGGCATTTTTTTTTTACCATGTGCATTTATTAATTTGCACTGTCCCTTCTCAAATAAACTAAGCTAAACTAAACTAAGACTACGAACAGACCGTATGTCCCGTGTGCCACTGTGTGCTAACTTCCTGTGGAATTAGCCAATGAACAGCTTGACACAGCTCCATTTATAGATTTTCTTTTCAAGTGAAAAGTTTGACGCATATTTAACTAATTTTGTGAAATACTTTGTTGAAAGACATATTAGCCACTATGCATGCACTCTGTATGTTACACAGCTGGCATGCTACCAATGTTTGCTAAATATGCAGTCAAACTTTTCACCTAATTAAAGGAACAGTGTGTAACCTTTTTAGGGGATCTATTAGCAGAAATTGAATATAATATACATAGCTATGGTTTCATTAGTGTATAATCACCTGAAACTAAGAATTGTTTTCTTTAGCTTAAAATGAGTCCTTCATATCTACATGCGGAGTGGGTTCTCTTCACATAGTCCACCATGTTGCTCCACCATGTTTCTACAGTAGCCCAGAACGGACAAACCAAACACTGGCTCTAGTAAGAGCTTTTCAAATTTAGTGCCTCTGACACGCTTGTGAAACTGCGGTAACGTGAGCCTCAGAGTGCAAAACCGTGGTACCGTCAGCCGCTGTCTGACTTCCGTTGCTCCTAAAGTCATTTTGTTATGGTAAGGATGGCCTCTGAGTGAGGCAAACAGCGTTACCACATTTTTTGCAATTAGCAGCTCAAGTTACCGCAGTCTTGGAAAGGGAGGAGTGAGTGGAGGGGTACTCAGTTGGTTGCAATCTGAAACCACACCACTAGATGCCGCCAAATCCTACACACTGTCCCTTTAATGTGTAATGTCTCTCGTCTTCACTCGACGGCAAAACACAGACAAAATTAATTTCGCTGCCCTATCTCCATATACTATACTGATTTACGGACACAAAACAAAACAGTGTGGAAACGAGGCGTAAGTCTCATCAGAACAACCAGAACTACACCACACTAAATGATGCATCAGAGGCCCAGCTTTAAATATTCCTGACTGACTTGTTCTACTCAGTGAATTTACATTTTTCAACACATTATAGTCCTCTTTGAGTGATTGCAATCATGCAAAATAACAACTGAGAAGGCTGAAAAAAAAACCTCCATTTGTGTAAGCCATTGTACTGCAATTTTGGCAGCTAAAATGAGAAAGTTCTTGAATTTTCCAAATGATTCCATCCCAGCAGGGAAGCAATGAGCAGCATGTGTTCTTCCTCCATTTGCTTCAGTCTGCATCAATGTCCCTTTTCACTTGAAAAGAAGCTTGAAACTTGCACTGGGTTTAGATTTATACAGCAGAAGAGTAATGTTAAAGAAATCTTACCAAACACAGTCCGAGCTGGAACCGATTCCTTATTAATCCAGAAAGAGACTTGGGCCAGGATGACAGTCATTATACAGGGAATATAAGTCTGGATCAGGAAGAAGCCCATTTTCCGTTGCAGGTGGAAGTGGACTGTCATGATGACGTATTCACCTGAGAGAGTAAACAACAAAGACATTTGTGTTTCTATTGGTGGCAAAGCAGTAATTCTAGACACCCAAGTAGTAATTTAAATGTTTTGATGCAATTATGTTATAAAATAGTATAAATATATCTCGGTTTAAAGATGCTATTGATAACATTCAGCCACTAGATGTGGCTCGTTCCGTTGCATTTACGTCACAACAAGTCGTTGCCAGGCATTTGCCTTCAATCTCAGCCATTTATCCATTTTTTCCACACTAACTGACAACCCAGAGATACCACGTGACACATCATCATTTCACTATTGGCTCATAAGCCTTTTTAGAGGTGGGTACCAAATGTCAGATATCTTCCACAGAGATAAACAAAACATTCATTTTGGACCCGCCAACATTTTTAAAATGATTAATTCCCAATCATAATATTTTCTTTCAGGAAAAGTCACACTTCTAAAGGTTCTGTAGATGTATTTTGTTTTTTGAATATTTGTCTTTGACCTTTAAAATAAAGCTCTAGTAATGTACTATACAAGGTATTAAAATCTCATAAAAAACATGTTAGATATCACATTAACACTTTAAACCACTGACTCTGATATGCAACGCAGAGCTGTGAAATAGTGACCTGAAAGGGTTATAATCTCAACACACATACTGCACATCGGACAGAACATTTCCAAGCTCATTTCTAAGAATCTCTTCTCACCCGTGTTGGACTTTAGCCTCTCGCTTGACACTGTCTGACCGACGAGGTCGTACTGCAGCAGACTGGATGATTCCTGTGGCACCTCCACAGAGGACGAAGGACCTTTCTTCCAGGTGTACACGATCTCGCTGATGGGGTAAGCATCTAGATGGGATGGATGAAGTACTTTGTTAAAACTTCCACCGTATAAAGTTTTTTTTAAATGAATTTAGGATGCAAAACTCAAGGAAACTGACATGTTGAGAAGTATATGTTCTCAAAAATACAAACAAATAACCCTAAAAAACAAGCTTTCACAATGAAAGTGCCATTTGAAACATTTTCCTTGAGCCAACAAAAAAAAGAAAAACTGGCATATTCATGCTTTTTGAAAACATTTGATTTAATGCCACCATCATTCAAGGGGATAGGAGCAAATCGCTTGTGTTATTGCTGATACAAATGACAGATATTGAATGAAGAACTGCTGTTTTTACTGTTCCCCCGAATGTAGCCTACTGTATGAGACATTTCAAATTGAAATCTTTGAATGTATGCTGTCAGACAGCCAGTTACTCGGAGACGGAGTGATCATTTGAGAGTGACACCATCTGTCAGACCAGCGAGGCTTAACAAAGAACAAACTCACAACTCCCAAACTTCAGCGGGCAGGCGTGGCCGTCCATCGGGAAGTTCATCAGACGCATGGGACACTCTGCATTTATAGTTAATCTGTCAGAAGAGAGAAGAGTTGAAAGGAGTGTTTGATTTATATTTGACACAATGTTGATGGCTAACTAATGACTAATGTTGGATCCAGTCATTGTGGTGCAATGGTTGACTAAAAGAAAACAAATTAACAATATGGATTAAATAAAGACCCTGAACTCATTCATTCAGTGTTTTAAAGTAAAGTTGATTCACTAAAATAATCTAATAATTTAAAAGCATGTGTTTTTGTGCCATCAGTAACTCCAGGGGATTTTTTTTGTTCATGCTACATTGGAACAAAGCTGGAGTCATGTTTGTTTGAATTGCTTTCCAGGCCTGTTTTCAGTATCAGATGGCACATATCTTGTTTTTTTGGAATGGCGCTCTCTCTCGTTTCTTTTCATGTCTGTGCATATTCTTGGACGCCTGTTTATTTGATTCGCTTTCCAGGTCTGCGCTCTATTCCGGTCTTGGCTGGGTTCAAAACCTCACTGTCCAGCACTGTTACCTCATGGTGTAGAGGATAGTTCCGTTCTGCATGATGCGAAACAGCTTGTTGGGGGTGGTCATGTTGTGCGAGATCGACCTCTTGCCATTCCGGAAAAAGGTGTCCGGCGTCCAGATCTTGCTGACCATCAGGTTGTTGAGCCGCAGGATCTCGATGGGGCCCTCGAATTTCAGCCGCTCGTCGATCCACGTCTGACGAAAGAACACGTCCATGGTGTATTCCTGGATGGAGGGTAGGAGTGTGGGTTAAGGATTTATTTACTACGACTACCAATCCCACTGCTGGTGCTGCTTCTGCTCCTGCCGCTACTATCTCCACTACCCCCGATGAGAATGGCAGATGGGTTTGTGAGCCATGTTTTTTGTTGGACCTGCTGGATAGAGTACTGGCAATGCAGTCAGTTGTTGTTTTTTTTATTTCTGGACTATTGCTGCCAGTACTAATAAAATTTAAAAAATAGATTTGCGCTTATTTATACATTTTACAATCAAGAAAACTCTATTTATGTTTATTTTTTAAGGGAGTCCATATGGGATTTTTAGATACTAACAAGTCCATATGGGACAGGAACACACTGTAATCTTCTCAAAATAGCCCCGGGATGTTTCTTTAATCATCATGTCTATCAAATTCCTACAAAAGACAATGCAACTCAAATGGATACCGAGATATAGAACATATTTATCAACACATATGTTAATATCTTTCATTGTATTTGCCTACGGACTGCCGTTTATGAAATGAAGCAATCGTTAAACGTGAATACAATTTATTTTATCTACATAGTCAGCAACAAAATGTATGATGCTTTTAGTTCAAATGGATGGCCTTGCTGCCTCAAAGAGCCGTGTACGTGCATATCTATAGAGCACCATATCACATGGCAGTTCAAGTGGGCTTTAGATGCAGTGAAAGCCTAAAGCCTCAACAGTATAGAGCACAACAGACATACAGCGCTCAGCCTATCCAATGACAGGAGTGGCAAACCTATCCCGTCCCAACAACATCAGCCACATCTCTCTCTCGCTCCCTCTCTGACTGGGAGGGGGGTGGGATTGTCGACCAGATTAAAATCCTAAGCTTCACTAATGACGTCCTGCCCAAATGCTGGAATAATGAAGGCTGGGAGAGCCATGACTGGATGCTGTATGCACATAGTTACCGGGAAAAGTGTACATATTGTCCTTTTGTGTTCATACATTGACATTAACTTTGTTAAAAAGTGATGAAACACATGCATGTGTGTTTGTGACAGCCAGTGAATGAGCCTGTGCATCCTGTGCATCGGTGTTATGCAGCGGTCAGCATAGTTTACATACCATCTCAACATCTGAAACAGGTCCAAAGCTGGTGACAAAGATGTCAGTTTTGACCTCTGTGACTTTACCTACAGCAGAAAGGTGAATAGTTGCTTTTATATAGACAAAAAAACAACAACACTGGATCACACATAGAATGTTTTTCCAAAAATATAAAGCAGTGGAAAATAAACATATATTTAATATAGAAGAATAAAAATAAAAAAAGAACATGAAATTGATTCTCAAGCTCAGTTTCCAGTTGTTAGCTAGTAATTTTGTCATACTTGTTTAAAATAAAATAAAATATTGAACCATTACACCACAAACAGCTGAATGAAAATGAGGCACACACACATAACTACTGGAGTGAAACTTTATCTTCTGAGTAAAAAAGGAACAACAACCAATAATTTATGAAGCAATACTGTAAAAAAAAAATACAATATGATACAATCATAAGCCTACCTCCAAATCCTGGTCGCAGCCTGTTGTCATAACCGTCCAGTAATCTATCCAATATGCGCGTGATGTTATCCAAATAGATACTGGTATCACCGGGCTGATTTCCACAAACACTGCTCACACTGTAACTAAAAGTAGACATATGCACTATCATGAAAGCTTATCCCCAACAGACAATACAAAAAAAGCTGAAAATACAGAGTTTCTCTATAAATAAACGCACATCCATCCACAGTCCTTGGTGCGTAAAAAGTCGGAGAACATGCAGAAGGAAAAAGAGTTGCCATACTCACCAAGACAGGATTAAGCAAGTTAAAAGGAAAGCCATGCCTCGCAGACACCCCACAACTAGGAATCCCTGGTCAACTTTTAAAATCAGCATGGTCCATCATGTATAAGCATCATTAAAAACGCGGGTTCTTTTAGTTGTGTGAGGATATTATCGTGCGCGCAGTCCAGCACGACTTGACTCTCTAGTGCGGTTGCGCCCGCCTCAGAATCGCTCAGTTGGAAAAACCTGAAGAGTTTTTAAGAGAGTGAAGAGGAGGGACGAGGAAGAGGAGGGGGGGATGCATTCACATTAACCGAACAAGGCATTTTTACAAGAAAATACACCAATCTCTTGAAAGAGCAACTTGGGTATTTAGAAAATCTGTTTGATGGAGATAATGACGGTTACTGTGCTGGTTTGATGAAGGATGCTGAGGAGAGAAAAGAGATGGAGAGAGATGGAGAGAGAGAGAGAGATAGGGGAGGGAGAAGAAGAGAGCCTGCACAAATACAGTACTATATCAATGGACAGTATACCTAGTGACCTTTTATATATTTTTTGTAAATGATATCATTTTGTGACCGCCTTCTCAGCTTGTGTTACCATGCCCCTGTGTGTGTGTGAGAGAGAAAACCACAAAAAGACTGCTACTAGAGATAAAACATGATGAACTGTGATTCATATAGTGGATGGTTGGGTGGTTGAGTGGAGTAGGTGGTAGATACATTTAGTGCAACTTCAAACTCTATCCATAGACCGAGAAAAGCAAGGGGGAAACCACACAGAGTCAGCTATTCCTGCAGCTCTGACCATGAGTTTATATCTGTTGTTGCAAAAACAAATTCAAGAAATTGCATCATTTTTACTGGTGCTGCTGCTCAGGAAAGTTGATGTTTCAGTGGCACACATTGGCAGCGTGTGCAACCATCGACTGATGGGTTATGGCACAGGGAAAAGCCGGCCAAGTGCAAAAGTGGAATGTTCATTTTTTTTTTGTAGAGGTTGTACATTCAATATGATGATTATTTGACCACAAGGTTGGTGAACAAGTAAAGCAAACACTGCGTGGGAGGATTTTTTTTCACTGCACTACTGACTTAAATGGTAATTATAACCCTGCATTGAACAACTAACCTCACCCTTAAAGCTGCAGTGGGTAGAAATGGAGCAAATATGATTTTAAAAAAAGTTATTTTTATAAAACTATATTCTGACAGTAGTGCATGAGACAAGGTGATCTGAAAAAAAAAAATGTGCCTCTGTGTCCTCCGGCGCTCCTAATGGCATCTCCAAGACTTTACAGACCGGAGGAAAACAACCAATCAGAGCCGAGCTGGAGCCTTGCCTCTCTGAGCAGCTGTCAATCACTCGCAAACTTTGACCAAACGGTCAAACAAGGCAGCGCTGATCAAATATGAATCAATATTCTGTTACTGTAATGCGATTTCTCGCCTCAAATGTTTTCAGAAACATCTCGTAGTGTACTGTTTAGCTGTAAAATGCCCACCAGCCAGAGCACAGCCAATAGGAATGCTCAATAGGAGCTCTCTCTCTGAAATGACCTGTGATTGGCCAAGGTTTCCCGTCATGGGATAAATTTTTTAAAGCTGGAAAACAGAGCCAAGAGGAGGTGCAGAAGTCTAGTTTTATCTCAGAACACTTGAATTACAATATACTGAAAGGTTATTATGACATTTTGCCTAATGATGCCAAAAATGTTCTGCCTACTGAAGCTTTAAACTGAAAAAAAAAACAACCCTGCAATAGAAAAAAACAAACAAACATCCAATGTTTGCCGATTTCCCAACTCCAGCAAGTGTCCCCACTATGTGTGTCTCTATCAATTAGTGAGCTAGAACACATTATTTCAGCCCAGCATTACTTTTTCATTCTAAGTGGTATCATAGTCATGTTATCAATAATTCATACGAGTGAGAGAAAAATATAGGATGTTCTTCTGACGGCATTTAAATGTGGAGAATGATTATGCAACATAATCCTTCAACTCTGGTCTCTTTGTACTCAAAACACAAGTTATATAATGATCTCAAAATATGATTTAAATCATATGCAGACAACAATGGGTCACGTTTGGATCAAGCGAGTTAGTCCTCTCTAAGATTAAACTACTACTAATGGATGGAAAGATTTCTCTTGGTTTTCACTGAAAACCTCTAGATTTAGTTCTATAGTCATAATAAAACTGGAAGGTTCAGTAGGATTTCAAGTTTATATCAGGTAACTGGTTTTTGTGTTTTTTTTACATGTTCCACACAAACGGAGAGTGTACGCATTTCTTTGGAGAAGAAGTGAAACAGCTGGTGTGCTGTTCAGGGACATACTGTATATGTATAGCCTTGTTGGATGTACTGGTGGATCAAACCAAAGATCTTTCGATATGTTTTCTCAGTATCTCCTGCAACCCACCATCTAAGAGTTGCAGCAATAGAAGAAAAACATGTAGGAGTAAGAAGTAGCAGTATAGGAAGAATGGTAGTTGCAGTAGCAAGCAAGTAGGAGAAGAAGCAGCAGCAGTATACATGTATATATATATATATATATTAAAGAAGTACCAGAGCATGAGTCTTATATAATTTGTGAACAAGTTGATGTTTCAATTCCTCCGCTGCCTTGCTGGTAGAGAAAGTAATCTGACCCTAATGCTGTGATCAACTTGATCTTATCAACCGGGAGGTCAGCTCATCTGACCAACCGCGGCGCATTCACTGACCGTCAAAGGCTCCTGACCTGATTCACTAGATGAGCTTGTGGACAAGACTGGACTCATTCTCTCCCTCATTGGTGCGAATGAGCTGCTAAGCATGCTATATGTGATGGCTTCTAATACGACAAGCAAGCACGTGAAAAGTATAGTGTACACACATACACACTCACATGACACAGACAAGAGCCATTAGTCTTTAATCCGCCTCTATAGCTGCTAAGTATCATGCACTGGACACACCCACGCAGTAAGTATTAATGTCTGCTCTTTAGGCATGTCACTTATTACAAAAGTCCATTCAGTATACGCACACAATTAGCACAGTACAATGCTCAATTCATACTTCATACAGTATTGTTTAGATCAGAGATGATTGCTATGGTCTAAATCAGGATTCTACATGAGCACTTACATGTGTGTTCTTGCACATGTAACAGGTGTGATCTTGCGTTGTGTTATAAACACAGCACAGGCCCAATTGAGTTGGCTTATTCTGATAATAGACAAACAGTGCGGTCGCTGAACTGCTCTGGAACATGTATCTTCAGTAATGATGTTACTAGAAATATAGAAACACTCATGTTACCACACAAATATACAGCTTGGTAGGTGGCTAACTTAGCTATAGCAACATAGCCTATGCCATTGTTCGTAGGACAGATGTAATGAATTTGCAGATTTTATTCAATTAAATGTATCTTTAGCATCAAATCATAACAGAAGTTATCTCAAGTTGCTTTATATATAGAGCAGGTCTAGACTGTACTCTATAATTTAGAAACCCATCAAGAGACCCCCCCATGAGCATTGCATTGTTATGCAAGAGTGGCAAGAAAAAAACTCCCCTTTAACGGGTAGAAACCTTGGGTTCTGGGTGGGTGGCCATATGCCTCGGCCAGTAGGGTTTTGAAATTGAGTTCTTATCTAATAGACAATATTTCCACAAAATATAATCACTGAACTGTTCACTAAATTTAAAGTCTGATTTGAGATGAAAAAGGCGCAGTGATTATGACGGATGGAACAATACACCTCACATGCCAGGGTGGGAAGCAATTTAATTCTGTACAATTGCACAAAAGTCTTTGTCCATGTCTATTCCTCTCGGTACATACAGAATGCATTTATATGATAACATTATGAACAGAAAACAATCTGCACAGTTTTATAGCTGTGACTTAACACTTACGTGGTCAAGTTAAACTGGGAGGAACATAAGGTGCTTCATTCCATTAAAAGGTCCAATGTGTAGGATCTGGCGGTATCTAGAGGTGAGGTGAGGAGATTGCAACCAACTGAAGTGTGCCAAGCGTGTAGGAGAGCTATGGTGGCCGACGCAAAAATGCAAATGGCCTTCTCTGGAGCCATTTGGAGCTGAGCCAGTCCGTAAAAGTGTGTGTGTGTATGTGGGAAGTGAGTGGTGAAGCAAGAGAGAGAGAGCAGCGGCGACGGGAGCGAGCAATGTTATCGACTCCAGCCCAAGCAGAAAAGTTAAGAGAGTTCGATTTGTCCGTTCTGGGCTACTGTTTGCAACATGGCGGACTCCGTGGAGAGGACCCGCTCCCTATGTGGCTCATTCTAAGGTAACGAAAACACAACAACTCAATTTTCAGGTGATTATACACTAAAGAAAATATATTATATTCCATATCTGCCAATAGCTACCCCTAAATGTTACACACTGGTCCTTTACAGGCAACTACATGTATTTTAAAGTGACACACTGAACCAAAATTCACATATATACACCTCTGGTACAATGGCAAGTGGAAGCATCATTAACCATGTTACACATACATACAGGTCTTGTTGGCCTGACCTGATTTCCTGTCAGCATAGTGATTTTTTTCCTAGATATACAGGCTGTTTGATTGGCTGACTGGCTGGCTAAATGGTCCATTGATATAATGGTGTTCTGAGTAGCTATAGATGCATCTCCTGAAAGGCTGGAGGACTGACTGACTGACTGACTTATAGACAGCTATTAAAATGTAGTGCCTGTCTTCCTGACTGGATCACTGTCTTCCTGGATATCAAGTCTTGAAGCAAGTGTGCTCCGTCAGGCAGCCAGCCAAACATAAGTGCTTCAGAGAGAAGAGAAGCAGATGGTCAGACCGGATAAATTTGGGAACTGTGTAAATGCAGATCATTATATAAAACAGATATTAATCCTACTAACTGAAAGTCAATGGAGATAATAGTCAGCTCAGGTGTATCCTTTTTACCAGTCTTATTGATTATCCTGCCATAGCCGACTCATTCTCTATTCCATCTGGCCCAGTTCATACCTCCTTGTAATTGGTCATTAGTGTTTCCTAGCCCATGTCAATGAGACAATGTTAAATAATAGGAGGTCATTATATCTAATAGACAATATTTCCACAAAACATAATCACTGAACCGTTCATTAGATTTAAGTCTGAATTGAGATGAAAAAAGGCGCCGTGATTATGATGGATTGCAATTAGGTGTCGCTTCATTCCTTGAGAACAATACACCTCACATGCCACGGTGGGAAGCAATTCAATTATGTCAGTTTAGGAAGTACAATTACTCCGGGAAGATAAGGGGACATATTTCGAAATCCAACGTGTTTAGAAGAAGGAGGAAAAAAAGCCTTCAGTGGGAGTTTGTTAATTAGTTCATTATTCGACAAAATAGGATTTAATTAAACATGTCATGATATGTACTCTGGGTTTGATTCCCCATTACACGCAGCTCGGTGCAGAGCCAGCAGATTATTGCAGGAAACTTTCCAAAACTCGCTGACCTTTTGAAGGAAGAGGAGCTCTCAGATGGCAAAACTAGAAATGGGGGGGGGGGAGTTGTTAAGCTGTTTGCTCAGTAGTCATTCAATCTCTTTTTTCTGCGGACCGACTGACATACACAAAAGCTTGCTGCAAGGAAGATTTAAAAAAGCTGCAGAAATGGATGACAAAGAAAGAAAGAAATAGAAGAAAGGAAGACCCCTTTTGCTCGAGATCTGAATATTCCGAATGCCTCGCTGTACTTTCAGCACCACTTCCAACATCCAACTTATTATCATTGCACTGAAGTACTACACACAATGACATTTCAAAATCACTGCTAACATACTAGTCCACCGCGGCTCACTCTTCCAGCTCATCATTGCTTGTTATCCCCCCCCCCAAAAAAAGTGCATTGTCTAAACTCATTTCTGGCCACACCACAGTGCTTCTATAAATACATGATGGCTCCCACGTGAGATGGACCCACTGTACTTCATGAGCCTCACCATGTGGTATCTATGGTAACCACTTACAGTAGGAGAAGCTCAGCATGTGTGGTGGAATGTGTGGGTGTGTGTGTGTGAGTATTTCTAGACTATTAAGAACTCAATGTGTTCACGAGAATAGAAAGGTGAGGGATTTCTGGTCATTGCTTCTGAAAGTGACTTGAATGATGTGTCGGGTAAAGTTAGAAGTAACTCGGTGTGTGAGTTGAGGTTCAGTCAGTATGTAGTGGTTTAGGGTTGACTTGAATTTAGGGATGTTTTAGGGGTGAGGGTTGGTAGTGGTAGAACGTTTGGAGATAGAGCTTAGAAAATAAACATTAGTGATGACGATTCACACAAAATGGAATCTATTGGTACCAACCATGTCATGCTAGCACATCGAGAAGAATAATGCAGTGAAGTTATGCTACATTTTTGGTATATTGACAATAAGGGGGTTTCTGAGCAGTTTCCAGAACAAGTGCAGTTCTTGCGTAAATCTCCAAATGTCAAAAGTTTTTGATACGAAATCACAGCATGGCTTTTTCTACGGTGTTCCTCAAGGTATTGGTGTTTTAATGTGGTATTTTGGAGGGAATATTGATTATTTTATCAATTCTCGAGTAGTAAAAAATGGTTAAATTTAGCACCAAATCTGTGTAACAAATGGTATCAACCTGCAATAGCTGCAAAAATGTACGAGACATAATAAAGCAAGGTAATGGCCATCATATACTTCTATCATAATGTTATTAGCCCTTATACACTTTTAATTTTTTTATTTATTTTAATTAATTAATCAATTATTTATTTATGTAGTATTTACGACTAGAACAATTTGACACACAGTGCTGAGCTGAATCTCAAATGTATCTTCAGGTTCCCAGCTTTCAGTGTGACATCCACTGTTGACCTGCTAAAGACCCCCTGTACCTCCCTAAAAAGACTAAAATTGGTCTATAAAAGAGAGGGTTAAAGATATAGGTTAGAGGTTATGTATTGTATATGGTATTGTGTGCATGGGTTAGCGGTTGGCTAAAACAGGCAGTATGTGTTTGTAAGTGCTTCTATGTCAGTAACCTCATTCCTTAAGTCCTACATTAAACTCAGTGGTTGGAGAACTTTGGGACTCAGCCTGGTACAGCCTTCTTCTCTCCCCAATAGCCACACATCCACAACAGCGTACGCAAAGAGGAGTTCTTTAACATCTCTGCTCCTCAGACATGATGTGCTGCACCACCTCCAGTGGATTCAACACTGGGAAGATTTTTTTTTTTTTCCACTGCAGTTTCCATGGAGACCAAACCATATCATAGTAAGATAAAATAAATGTTGATTTGGAGAAAACAGTTGTCCTGACTACCTCGGTTGACCTTTCGCCTGACTGCAGCCAAGAGCTTCACGATGAACTACGCTGGACAGCTGCCAACAGCCTGCGGTAAAAAGAGAGCGATATAAAGGCAGTAAAAAACCCAGAAAGTCAATTCAATAAACTTTATTGCCTCAAGGTTTGTAATTGTTATTGAAATGTAAATGTTATGCATATCATAATTGATATTTTCTCTGAATGGCACAGACCTGTCAACACAACACTTGGGGCACATATGTCTGTAAATATATATATACATACACATCACACACACACTACATATGAACAACAGAAGCATACGTTACACCTATATATTTCACACATACCAGGAGCAGATGAAATACAAATATGTTCTCATTTCTATGGTAACCGATCTATTTCTGCAACTGCAAGACAATTTGTTAAGAAAACTTTATGTTCTTACTGCCTCAGCTGACCTGTCAACTATACAGAAAAAAAAAACGAGAAAAAGAAAAGGAAGAAAACTTCAGCAGCATAAAACTCAGCCAACAGCCCCCAGTGAAATACACAAAGAAGTTGAGATGAACAATGACAATGTACTTAAGGATTAGGACTTTCATTTTTACAGCTCATATTATATAAAGAAATAAAAAAATGGGTTTAAACTAGGGTTGTAGATAGAAGTGTTACGCTGTTAGTTGTGCAAACATTTAATATATCTTTGTACTGGTTGGGAAAGCATTGGTGGGTATGTGTAAAAATGTGTGTATGTGTTAGGAACCAGAATGTTTTTGTGTATAACCATTACATTTCTATTTCAGTTGGGGATGAAAAGCTTGTTTACATTTTTTCTCATTTTCTAAAAACACAGTTCTCAAAGTGCAATCATCACATGAATTCATACTTTGCAGCACACTCTCAAAAAACAACTAATTATTGTGTCAAAATAAAGAAATTCATAACTGCCACCAAAATGACACCTCCCTTCATCATTGCTTGAGTGAAGACAGTCACATGTCTAGGAAATTGTGTCAATATGAAAACCTCTACAACTGTATTTCATTTCTCATTATAGTTAATGGTATTTACTAAATAAATCCTCCTTGGAATAGTCACAATGACCACTGGACAAACATCCTGACTCTAAAGTCTGATATTCAATCTCAGAGCTAATGTACAAAAGGTGCACTCAGACACACGTAAAAACATACACACCAAACCATACACTACCACGACGTGCAGGAGACAAGCCATGCATCCTTTGAGTTGAACATTTTGTCCTTCCGACACTTGTTTCATTATGAAAAACACACAAATCTTTCAGCTGATGCTAAATTTGTGCCGTGCATTTAGTATTCATCCTTCAGCAGATGTAAAAATAGAGAGTTAGTATTCAGTCTCTATGGTTACCACTTGTAGTTATGGAAAAAAAAGAAAAATCAATGTCAAGTTAAAGTCAGCGAGCCTGCAGAGGTGGTGCTTGGCCAACTCTCTGTCTTCAAACTGAGTTGATCTGATTTAGCTCGACCTGGTCGGAACAGCTGGTTGTCTGTCAAGGTTGCAGTTTATTCAACTGAATACATGCAGGGATTGGTTGACTTTATGTACACAAATCTTATTGAAAACTTTTTTATTCCATAATTATAATCACTTGACAATGCACCATTGGACTGCTTGTTATGTTTCTACCTAAAGAGAGACAACAATAACCAGGGCTGTCAAAGTTAACACGATAATAACGCATTAACGCAAAATAGTTTTGTGACTTGCAATTTTTAGGTTGTAGTGGGGATTTAAAGCTAGAATAATGCTAGAATATAGAATATACTGACATCATATGAAACTAGAAAACCTAAAGAATCCATTGGTACCAACCATGTCATACTAGCTTGTCGCCAAGGAGGTTAAATAACGTTCCAAACTTACGCTAAATTTTGGTGAGGAAAAACTGGCATGGCCATTTTCAATGGAGTCCCTTGACCTCTGACCTCAAGATATGTGAATGAAAATGGGTTCTATGGGTACCCACGAGTCTCTCCTTTACAGACATGCCCACTTTATGATAATCACATGCAGTTTTAGGGCAAGTCATAGTCCAGTCAGCACACTGACACACTGACAGCTGTTGTTGCCTGTTGAGTTTGCTATGTTATTATTTGAACATATTTTTTGTGTGCTTAATACAGTACCTGTGAGGGTTTCTGGACAATATTTGTCATTGTTTTGTATTGTTACTAGATTTCCAGTAATAAATATATACATACATTTGCTTAAAGAAGCATATTTGCCCACTTATATGTTGATAAGAGTATTAAATACTTGACAAATCTCCCTTTAAGGTACATTTTGAACAGATACAAAATGTGTGATTAATCTGCAATTAATCGTGATTAACTATGGACAATCATGCGATTAATCGCAATTAAATATTTTAATTGATTGACAGCCCTCTTTGAAAAGAGTTTTTAACTCTAAATGTCCAGTAAATAGTTTGAGAATAGCTCTGAGTTTTGTACACTCTACGTAATATCTATTCTGCTTTATCTACATAGCTGATATGCCATGATGAATCTAAAGTGGCACTTTGAATGACATCAAGTGTCGGCCTCACTGTGTCACAGTAGCTCTTGATCTTTGTAATCTGCAGGTGGCACGGTGAAACGGCGACACCAGAGGCCAACTGCTGCGTTATCATCCTGTGTCATCGTCTAAATCATCACTTCTGACGCCAAGACACCAAACGAGGGGCTTCTGGCACACGCCCTCAAATAATCCTCCTATCGTTTCCTCCTTCCACTCCACCACTCCCTCCATCTTTTCCACCCGCTCCAACTGTGGCTAAAGCTGACACTCACCCTGGACTCCTGTCAGCAGTTCTGGCAGTGATAACCAACGTCTGTCAGGGGCAGAGTGAAAAACCGAGAGAGAGATGAAGGGAGGGAGAGAGAGAGTGTGAAGGTAGGCAAGGAATCAGCCAACTATCTGCTGTTTTGGTGGTCGATAGGCGGGGGAAGGACACCGCAACCTTGAGGAGGTAGCAGGTGGCGCCTCTTCTGGCGGAGGGAAGGTAATGAGGCATAAAGGTTGGCTGATGGACCTGGTTTGTCCTGCTTATCTACACTTCAGAGGTCGAAACCACCACCGTGACATTTTGCCAGGGACAGGTGGAGATCCTGGCCAACAGCGGCCCTCTGGTGGTGCCAGGGCCTGCATGGAAACCCTGCAGTGCACGACACATCCAGGGGCATTTTGAGGCTATATGTTTACGGGCTATGTTGCCTCCAGTAAAGGTGAATAGTGATGGATGGAGTGCAACCACTGCAGGTAGGATGGCAGCCTACGGATCTCCAAGGTATGATGACAAGGTCATGATCATAATTGCAAGTGAAAGTGTAAGATACTCACAGAAAAAAGGCCTTGTTTTGGTGTCCTTATTATTTAGTGGAAGATTTATGGATGTCATTTGAACGAGCTGGGAATCATGAATATAACTGTCAATAAAATCTGATCTGAACGCAACAACACAAAAAAAAATAGGTCCAATGGGGCAACAATCAGACAGGTTGTAAACAAGCTGACAGGATAGTCAAACCTGATTGAAAGACTCTCACTGTTTTCCTGTGCCATGACACACTCGCCTTACATCATTGTTGTCTTACTTCCAAATAAAGTGGTTTAAATGTCAGTTTGTTTACAGCCTCTCTGACTGTCTGACCACCCTAGTTTGTTGCCCCATTAAACCCATTTTTAGCGACGTCTCCACATCTGAGATCTCAGTATACCAATTACTTAAAGTGAGTATAATGTTGTGGTGAAAAAAAGGTTGCCTTTCTTCCTTTGCACTAGGCCCCTAAATGAACAGTGTTTTTGTTTTTTCAGTCCAATGTTTCATTATATTTGACACACTATCAGTTACGGTGCATAAATGACACAAGCTTGTTTAGTTTTGTTTGTATGGGTTCACAGGATTTTTGTTGCTGTTCTGCCTGAGATGTCGGAGTAGAGCAGCTGCTCAGCAGCTCAATCACGGGAAGTGTAAACAGGTTTGCCTCATTATGTCCTCTTAGCAGGGATGGGCTGGGCTCTGTTCAGATGTAGGAAGATAGGAAAGAGTGTTCTGCAGTAAATTAAATTAATTTTGTTAATAAATTTCACTTTTTTTATTGCACTACTCCTGCTTATCAACTTGGTTCTTCAACATCCCTTTTCAAAGTTTTACCCCTTTATATGGGGTGACGGCGCTACAGTTATCATAAACAATAGAGCTTATCAAAGCCTCTATACACTCACACAGGTTCAGTTAATCTGGTTGATTAAACCTCTTCTCAGGACTGTGTAGGTGTATACATCAGCCCGGCAATACATCATCCAGAGTATAGGCTCTCATGACCACGAAAACAATCTCTTGTTCCTCATAGACGGTAACAGAGTAAAGAAAGAAGTTGAAACATGTCTCCGAACAATGAATCCAAAATCTCCGATTTGTTCCTCTGCCATGTCCTAAAAAATATGTAATTGAGGAGCGTTATGGCTCCAAGCTATAGACCAGACCAGCATCACGTCATCGACCGAGGCTGCGCTCCCTTTTTAGGGGAAAGAAACAAGCTGTCATAGGAGAGAAAAGGCTGAAAAGCTGTTGTATAGCAGGTCAACCGAGGCTTTCACACTGAGATTTGAGGTACATATGATACGTGAATATTCACCGTCAGTGTGGTAAATGGCTAAATGATGCTGGTGACAGTGACTAATATGGCTATCTAACGTTATAGCTTGAGTGTGAGGCTGCTGCAGTAATACAATCATACATTAACATTATAGCAGCATCAGACTGTCGTCTCCAACTAAATCTCAGCCTATAGATCAAACAGTTGGCTATTAACACGCTGGTTATTTACAGACAATACTTAGCCTAGCGTGACTCAATCAAATATGTATAGATGTCTGGTTAAGTAATATCCGGCCACTATGTTGGACGGAGGAAGACTGAAGGGACATGGCGAGTGCGTATGAAACAAACGTTTGTATAACAAGAGATTAATGCATATGAACTTTTTGAAATTGCATTGAAGTCTATGGGATCTTTTGTTTTCTTTCCCCCAAAAGGGGTGTGCGGCCTTGACTTTTTGCAAAGTACCCGCATGCCGGTCTGATATATAGACTAATTGGGTGACATCTTTCTCTTGTTAGCTGTGTTGAACCTGTTAGGGTGGGACAAATTACACCTTTATTACATTCTTATTGGTAGATGAAGATTTGTGGTGTAAATAATGAAATTAATGAGGCTGAATTCCCATTTACCTGCTTTGAATCAGGGTCCTTGTATCGTGCATGCTGGCTCACTGCCACCCTCACTGGAACACAGAGCCATCGGTAGTGTTATTAGTAACGCCTGTGCTTTTCCTACTATGACAAGTCAAAACGTGTGCTGTGAGAACGGCCTGAATCAGCCAGAATAACTGAAAACACCTGTGTGGGTGTACAGAGGCTTTAATACCAAACCTGTATTAAACTAGTTGCCCTTTAAGTACCATTTTCAGGTATTCTAGTTGAGCACTGTAATTGCATATGCTCCTTTATGCTTGTATTTAATTTCACAGGCTAATATCCTTTCGGGGGAGATAGCAGGTCAACAATAGATGTCACATAGAAGTGGTGTACATCATCTTCTTCATCTCTTGTTCAAGTTATAAATCAGAAATAAGCATGAATTAATTAATTTAACTGCATTGTTAAAGTGTATCAGGGCTAAGAACATTATGATGGAGGCATATGATGGCCATTCCCATGCTCTATTGTGTCTCATAAGTTGCTGCTGCTGAAACAAAGGATGTGTATTATTTCCTCCACCGCAGGATGACTGTAAGCCTGTGGTTCCTGTCCATGAAAAAGTAAATTAATAAATAAAATCAATCATTTCCCAGACAGCTATAATTACACCACACTTTGCTGGTCGTCAATTTTTTACTTTTGTGTCTCAGAGACCTAAATCCTCACCTTGTCAATAATTAGAAGGCCATCATTTAAATGTGCCTTCCACAGGCCTCTAATAGAGCTCTCCTGCCGAGTTAAGGAGCTCTAATCAGCAGTGTCAATGCTGTAATTGCAGCACACCTAAAAGAGAAATACAGGGAGATGTTTTAATTAGAGAGAAAGGCAGAGTGCAATATTCATCTCTGGCTGGCACATTGTGTTTGATTATACTACAAATATTATGTAAGTTAACCGTTGATGTTGTTTGGTTGTTTTATCCAACCTTAAATGCACCTTTTTGAGTTCTTTAAGCTACAGTACTTGTGTGTATAGATTTATTGTATCTCCACACTGTTGATGGACCATTTCAAAGACACAGCCATGACAGTAAGTGTGTGAAATGATGCTTCTGTATTTTGGCCATGTGCTTTGGCACACTGCACGCTCCGTCTCTGTGGGGCTGGATGGATATCAGACAGTCGATCCAAGGGAGGCGTTACCTGCTGAGATCAGACCAGGTGCAAACTCCACAGTAAGACCACAAGCTGTAGAGGTTTATTAAGCACTGCATAGTAATCCACCCTCTTCCCTTACCACCTTCTCCTCTGGATACGCCTGAAATGTGTAAATAAATAAAAGCTGATTGCTTTGGCTTTATTAGTTTGCCAATATTTGGTGAGGTTTTACAGTAGCTTTAGCAAGATTTAATTGAGGAAACACTGATGAGACATGTGGTGGGTGGAGATAGAATTATAGACACACCACTTAACATGGATAAAACGTCACATCATAATAAACATGAACCTGTGCTTGTAATTAAATGTTTTTTTAGAAATATATAGGATGAACAATGTCAAAAAAATCCCCAAATATTTGAGCAACAAACGAATAAAAAAGTGAATCTCTGCTTAATAGGAATCCTTATTGAAGCATTTATTTTTACTTTGAAGGTTTTATAGTAAGTGTGTCTGTTTACTTCCATTACTCACAACGTGGAGACTCTGGAAAGTCTGGTCTGCCAAAGGTAAACCACGACAAAGTGTGTGCATGTGTGTGTAAAGAACTAAAGGTTTTGACTGTTATGCCAAACTAAACACAACATTTTGCGCCAATATTTGAGTTTTTTCATGTTGGTTATTTATTGCAAAAAAGTCAATGTCATGGCAGACAATGGACTGAGATGTGTTATCTGTGTACTCAGGCACATATTCCTCACTCTCTTTCATGCAAACACACACACACACACACACACACACACACACACACAGAGAGAGAGATAGAGCGAGAGAGAGAGAGATCACAAGCTTCTTCTCCACACATGCACATTTTCCATCATCTTGCCAAGATGCCAGCAAACAAACCCATTTACTGACATGAAACAGCACAAATGTCCCTTTTTTCAGACATCCTGGACGTCCTTTTTTTGATTCATCAGAACACGACAACCTGAATATCGCACTGGCGGAAATGCACGGTGTTCCACCGAGGGGCTCAGAAAAGCAGTCATTATATTCCCTCTTAGTGCAAAGATGCAGAACGACATAAAGGGAGAGAGAAAAGAGGAGAGCTAGAGCCCTTTTGGGAATGTTAAACAATACAGTAAATCAGGCATTAAGAACAGCGTAGCAGGTCAAAATATTTCCTTGCTTGCCTCAGTGCCAGTTTTAAATGGATGTGAACATCCACCCACTGACATTGAAGGGTTATAATACAACTTTTTTATACTCACAATATTGTGGTTGGCGAAGCGCTCTATGGTTCCGCCATCTGTTCGACCTCTGATGAATATTAGTGAGGTATGCAATGCATGCTAAAGAGGTCATAATATGGAAAGCCTTGATGGATGGTGATCATGTCCTTCATGTGCCACACCACCAAAATGGTACATTATTTGAATTGACTTCTGTGCACGGATGAAAAGGAACAACTTGAAAGTTTGATTCTGACAGCAGCCCATTTGTAGTTGATTATATAACTGATATAGAACATGGCGCTAGGCCCATTAGGAAAATATGTGCCAAATGTCATGAGTGCTGTCCATGGTGCTGATCTTACTGCATGCCCCGGAGCAGACAAAGGCACTTCTTCAGGAACACCAGAGTTCTCGCTGTTCCCGCCAGCGGGTAACCAGGTAGCACCACAGACAGCCACCACACTAACTGTGGTTAAAGGAGAACTATGCCCATTTTTTTAAAATTCATACATGTTATTCCTTATTACGGTCTAAGACAGTCCAAAAAGTATTAGCATACACGAACAACTCTCTCTCAAATCCAAAATAACTAGAGTGCTAAAACTCAAACTTGTGATGTCACAGGGTATAAAGTGTGGATTCAACTTTTCTATGACATTCATTCAAATTAAACCCATTCCCACTTTTCCAACTATTCCTACTGCTTCACCTTCTCCTTTCAGATTAAAGCCAGCAATGCAGTGTATAGCATCAGCTTTTCAGCAAACCATGAAATACTCCACATCGTTCCTCCATTATTGATATTATTCAACTTTTAAAGCCAGCAATCCAGGGTAGTGTCAGCCTTTCAACATTTGGCATTCACACTGCAATTTCTTCAGAAATTGCATTCTCTATAGTTGGTAAATGTTGTTTAGACATGTGCTCTGAACAAAATGTTATACAAAGTTCCAACACTTTATAACAAGACGTTTATTTACCAATAACATTTCTTTATTCTTTTTTTAGCCATCAGTGAGATGTACATTAAATAACAATAAATTGAGATATAAACAGCCCACAATGTCCTTTGATACACACAAAACACAGCCCACGAACTTTTAGCTCCTTCTAATCACCACCAGCACCTGCGGTCACTGACATGTGGCCTACAGTATATTAGTTACCTGAGGCCGGCCTCTGCCTTCAACATACACCCCCCCTGGTGCATGGAGGCACATTACACCTTACAAAACAAAATACCACAAATAAAATACATGACTCCTACAGCTCTCTCTATATAGAGCCAGTGGTGGTTTGGTTTGGTCATTCTGGGCTACTGTAGAAACATAGCGGAGCAATATGGTGGACTCCGTGAAGAGGACCTGCTCCCTATGTAGATATGAAGGGCTTATTCTAAGCTAATACACTAAGATTATACACTAATGAAAACATAGATATGAACATTATATTCCATTTCTGCTAATGGTTCCCCTAAAAATGTTGCACACTGTTCCTTTAAGCTCTCAAATAATTAATTCCTAATATTAATAACAAACACTGCTGGGCTGTATGAGGTTTAATGCTAATTGTCAGCTACAAAAGAGGTCTGACATTAAGCACTTTGATATGTGAGCTTTGTAGTTGCCAAATCATCTGTGAAGGAGCATCAATTTGGAAGTATAAAATGACTTAATGTAAAGGAAAGCATACTGGATGACAACATACTCTGTACCAGAGACGTTGCCAAGAGAGTAAATGCTTGCATGCAAGTGCACATCCTTGGGTTAAGCATTGCTATATGGCTATTGGAAGAAACGTATTATGATCCATTTTTAGTCCCTAAACAATGCACTGCCACAGATTTTCATTGCTACCTCTCAGATAGATCTAGGTAATAAGATGCAAGATACTGTAATTATATTTTGCATACATTTTAATTGGATTTTTTTTTTTTTTTAAATGTGTGGGAGCTTATGAAGTGAATTTAAACCCAAAGAAATGCAGCTGCAAAAATAATCTTTGTCTCTCAGCAATTGCATATCAACCCCCTGTAGATATATTACCAATATGTGCAAGGAGGCTAGTAATAAAATATTGATTAACCCAATCAAACTGTCTATCACTTGGCATTTAAATGCTTCACATGTTTCTTCATAGCACCCCCTTCAGGTCAAATAGAGTGCAGAATTTGATTATGTATGTGAACAAATCAATAACATGATTAGAATCATATTAAGGACAGTCATCATAATCTATTTGTGCTTTTTACAGTATAGCATCTTCCATGGTAGCATCACTCCTGCTCCCCTCCTCTCTAGTGCAGCAGAGTCGTTGTATATAGGACTCTCACGCATGGGGCTCACTTGCTCAAGCATCCGCCTCTGATCCCACCATATCCATGACGATTCGTGTCCGAGTTTACACAGTGGCGCACACCACTGCTTTACCAGTGCTTGGGAGCCACGAGCGTGCATGGCTGCGAGAGATGTGTCTGAGAGCATGCAGGCTTCAGTGAACGCTGCTGCTGCTCTGCTCAGCTCCATGCAGCCCGGAGGCAGTGCGTTTGACACCGCGCCGCTCACAGTATTAAGCCACGCTTTCTCGTTTTTCTCATCAGAGGCCTATGAACGCTCGGAGATCGATGCGCAAAGCAACTGTTGGTGCAGAGATGCATTTCTAAGCAACGGAAAACCCCCTTTTGTGTGGAGAGAAAGCGACAATGAGAGAGTAGAGCACATTCAGCACCATGGACAGAGTCAGAGATTCAGTGACTGGATTCACACGTTTCAGCACCATGGACAGAGCCAACAGCTGATAGTGATTGTGAGGGGTTTTCTCTCTCTTTTTAAAGGAAGGAGTGAATCTATTCTGTTCCCTCATAGCTTTCCCAGTGAGACCAGCCTGACATAAAAAAACTGCAAGAACAGTTTTATCTCCCTTGTTAGGTATCTGCCTTACCTGTTCAAAATGTACCTTAAAAGGTAGATTTATCAAGTATTTAATACTCTTATCAACATGGGAGTGGGCTGCGTTATGGAAATGTATGTTATTAGAAATCAATTAACAACACAAAACAATGACAAATATTGTCCAGAAACCCTCACATGTACTGCATTTAGCATAAAACATATGCTCAAATCATAACATGGCAAACTCAAGCCCACAACAGCAACGACAGCTGTCAGTGTGTCAGTGTGCTGACTTGACTATGACTTGCTCCCAAACATTATCATAAAGTGGTCTGTAAAGGGGGTACCCAGAGAAAACCCATTTTCATTCACATATCTTGAGGTCAGAGGTCAAGGGAACCCTTTGAAAAAATGGCCATGCCAGTTTTATCCTCTCCAAACTTTAACGCAAGTTTGAAGCGTTATTTAACCACCTTCACGACAAGCTATAGTATGACATGGTTGATACCAATGGATTCCTTCGGTTTTCTAGTTTCATATGATACCAGTGTCTTCACTATAGCTTTAAAACTGAGCCCGCTACAACCTCCGAATGATCAATTGCGTTAGTGCGAATTTACGTTTTTTTTTGCGTTATTATCGCGTAAACTTTGACAGCCCTAATAATATGACATATAGACTAATAATAGACAATCTTTATTGGTCTAATTACTGTCTCACATGTGTGTTACACTTCACGAAGTGAAAGTTTGGGTTTGGTGGTCAGCTTGAAAACGTATTGATCCATAAAGTGAAGTTGAAATACTCTCTCCAGTGCAGCTGTGCGTCACGCTTGAGAAGCGTAATGGAAATTCTGTCAATATTCCAAGATGAGTCCTAATGAACGTTGAAATAAGGATCTCATTGAAATGAAATGTATTTGTTGTATTTTATTCTTGCAAGAAGAGGCACTGGTTATACAGAGTCACACAAAGTCTGCAGAAGAGTGCACCGCAGGAGATTATTACAATGTGATTATATAGAAATCTACAACAGGGACTGTGAGAAAAGGAGTTGTTTTACTCAGACAGTGTCCCAGTAAAAGTCAATACTCAGTACTTTCCCACTACATGAGACGAAGAGCACACAGACAGTAACTTTCCACTGTTGCATAAAGAGACATCATTACATACAATGCAATTTTCCATTACAGAAGTTCCATACATTTACACTATAAGAGCTGTCCAAACTTGAGCTGGGAGCACCCAGGAGCAGCTGCCTTGCTCATGGACATCTATAGAGACTGATGGAGAGAGACAACCCCACCCACATTTTCCACCACCCTGGATTCGGACCAACAACTTCCACCGCTTATAAAACACCACACTGTAAACAATTGCTGTTAATTTACAGCAGGATTTCAACAGTATTAACTTGTTATTGCTAAAAACAGTGTCTTACTGTTAATACAAAAGAAAACCTGTTAAATTACGCTCATAGGCCGTTTTTTAACTGAACTATAACGCATTCTTAAAAAAACAGCACTTTACCACTGATCAACTGTCTAAAGTATCATCAGTAACAGTTTCATGCAGTATTTTTTTTAATTCTGGGACCTGATCTGCACATGTGAGGCTTGTACATTGTAGATGATTGGAAAATCAGTGAATTAGCTTTATTATTCTTCACTCATATGTTGTTCTGGTTTGCATTCTGTGCTCAGCTATAGACAGACTTATTGGGAAAAGTGTCAACAAGTCTGTTATAGCCTTTTTCCTAACAAGTGCCTTTAATTGTATTTAGTGTGACTATTCCTATGTCTGTTACCTGCTAAGTCTATTCATCTAGGCAAAAAATAATGTTTATTAAAATGCGTGTAAAAAATACAACTTAAATAGTGCATTAAAACAAATCAGTAAGATAAAAGAAAGGTGAAAAACAGCTATATAATGCATCTTTAAAACAGTAAATTAACTGTAAAATACTGTGAAATTAATAAAACAAAAAAAAACAGTTCAAACTGTATTTTTCATTAACAGTACAAAGCTGTACATTTCAGCGACAGTATAATAATGTTAATTTGACAGTAACATAAAGGCAACCCTGCTGCCAGTTCTTTAATGTTATTTTACTGGGACATTTTTAACAGTGCACACACTGGGGTGTAAAGAAAGAAAGCAGGGAGACCCCCAGTGTGCCCACCTCCTTGAGTAACTTGCATAGTCTTGGTTCTCCTTTAAATTTTCCTCCGTGGCTTGCTGGGTACTACATCTGCCACTATACCATCAGCAGGCAGCTCGGCGCTGCTTTTTCTTCATGTTGTGGTCGGGAATACGCATGCGCCAGGCATTGGAATTACTGCACTGGCAAGAATAAGTTGGACCTCGTCTGGCTTTCACTAATAGAAAAAAAAAATACACACACACAACACCAAGAAGCATGGCAGTGTTCAGAATAAGGAGGATGAGATGTTTTTGCGTCTGGTTGTTTCCTCTCGTAGTGACCGCGGTGTGCGCCCAAAGGTAAGGATGCTCCACTCGCTTTTTTTTTTTCTTCTAAGTGTGATACAGACGGAAAATACTTGGACACTTTATGGTCCAAAGAATGTCTCGTATTTTAAATCTGCTGTGCATCTTTTCTCTCTGTGTGTTTTTTTTCTTCTTCTCCCTTATAGTGTCGGTGTCAATGACCCTAGCAATATGTCTCTGGTTAAAGAAACGGTGGATAGACTGTTGAAAGGTTATGATATACGATTGAGGCCAGATTTCGGAGGTAAATGAACTCATTATTATCACCAAAAACTCTGTTCGAGTTTGCGCCTTTGTCAGCCTTATACTAATAATAGTACAGTGTTTATTTAAAGCCCGATTTAACTCAATGATCTTTGCAATTTCCGAAAGTAAAAAAAAAAGGCATTTCTTATCTTCTTCTTTCTGCCACACAATCTATGAGATACAGTCGAGGCAAAAATGTGTCAAAACACCCCCCAGAGAAGCGACATGATGGGGGGGGGGACACACATGAGTGATGTGGATGATAAAATACACACCAGCAGCTCTTTTTTATTTGAATGAAAAATCACTACAGTGGAATTTGGAATTTGAAACAAATAGGTGCCCATTCTTGTTTTTGTCCATGTTCTTATATCCACCTGTTTTACGCGCAGGAAACATGTTTAGGTGCTGATTCAATGTCAATAACTTTTAGGGGGATTACCATCACTTTCACCGCAGCCCATCCAGCGCGTCTAATCCACACCCGAAATGAACACTGTAAAACTATTATCCGGCTGACAACAGCTATGTTTTCATTAGAATATGTCAGTAAATCATACAGGCTGCACCTGATGTACAGTGTCTCTGTTGCTCACTTTTGTTTTTGATCATCTGCCCTATAGGTCCTCCGGTTAAAGTGGGAATGAATATAGACATAGCCAGCATAGACATGGTGTCAGAAGTCAATATGGTAAGTAGGCCATTATCACCTCTACTCTGACAATGTGTGAGCAATCCTGGACTAATGATCCCCCTGCTAAGCATGAAGCCACCAGGGGAATACCCTCACCAATCCCAAACCACCGGGGAAACCCCCCTCTTTACGCAGCTCTGATGTGTGAATGTGGCTTCTTCTTTTTTTTTCACCCGATCACTTGCATCGACTTGTTGGTTTGAGAGCTCACGGTCATTTTGTTTGAGGGGGGGTTGATGAATTCAACCTCTCCTTTGGGGCTCTGAAATTGATTGATGGTCGCTTTGTTTTCTGTCTCATATAAACTGATTGCTGCTTAATTTGCTGAGCAGGCACAAAGCCAAACCACTAACTTCACAAAATCAACATTTTGGGGGAAATAAAAAGTTCAACCCAATCACCACTTTCTTATAGGGGGACGTTATAGTATCAGCTATAAATGCTTTATAATATTTCACACTGACATGTATGTTGCTTCATGACTGTCTGTTATGGTTAATGGTTAACTAGAAATAGTAGCAGTGGAAAGAACTTGAGAGCTGTGGATGTGAGAGGTGGGAGATTAAGTTTTGCTTCATACAAGTGCACCTCCTAGTGATGAGATGTGAGAACTGCACCTCAATTTTAAAAAAGAAAACTCAAGGCTGCATTTTATCATCATGGAAGGTCATTCTTTGACACTTATACAGTTGACAAAGGTGAGCAAAATTGATATTTATGGTATTATGCGTGAGATTTTGATGGGTAAAATGTTGTAAATTGTCTCTTTCTGGGGGTTGACCTCTACTGTTTTTTACAACTTCCTTACATTTTGCACATTTGCATCCTGCTGCTGCAGTTGTTTTGGCGTTACTAGCTTGTGCTGTGAGTCATGTTGTGATCTCGGGGAATGGTTACACGCTGCTGGAATATTTTTGGCAGCAGCACCCAAAGGCTGTTGCTCGTGTTGTTATCTTTGTGCTCCCGTGGACTATGTTGATGGGAAGAGATGAGAGAACAGATGATGCCATGTCTATTTGCATGCGTTTACCCAGAAGACCTGCACAACCATGCATGCACACACACACACACACACACACAAGCGCACACATACACAATGCAGGTCTATAGAGCCCTCCACAGCGGCCTTGAATCTTTAATTAAAAGGCATGTTTTCCCTGTGTAACCGATGCAAGAGCTTGTGTGCGTATGTGAAAGAGTGCCTGCAAGTACAGTATGTGTATTGTAAGTGTGGACATGGGATGCACTTCCAGGAATAAAATACTAAAGTATTATGTAGGATGCTACTTGTATCTACATCCTAATCGCCTAATGCATGAGAGACATTTCATCCAATTTATATATAGATTTTCTCACACTTTGAGAGGCTAATCCATCAAAAAAGTAAACACAACTACAAGACAAGTATACCTTTCTGTAGGCCTATAAGGCAAGAATATCTCAATCAAAAGATTAAGTACAAGTATGCCTATAAGCCAAGTATACTTCGACTTTTCTATATACTTGTCAATATGAGCCAAGTATACTCAGACTTTTTCTGTATACTTGTCAATATGAGCCAAGTATACTTAGACTTTTCTGTATACTTGTCAATATGAGCCAAGTATACTTAGACTTTTCTGTATACTTGTCAGTATAAGCTAAGTATACTTAGACTTGTCTGTATACTTGTCAATATAAGCTAAGTATACTTAGACTTTTCTGTATACTTTTAAGTATGAGCCAAGTATACTTATGTATACTTTCCTTAAGTATATCTCTGATAAGCAAAAGTAAACTAAAAGTATACTGTTTTTTTAAGTTTAAAAGAAGTATACTAATAGCACACTTGCATAAACTTCTTTTTGGTAAGGGCAGGAAGGAAGGTAGTGATTTTGTTATGTCAAATGACCATACACTTGTGTGTAGGCAACAAGTACATGTTGATATTTGTTCTGTTTTAGACAGCAAGGAAAGGGGGCAAAAGCAAGATTTGTAGCCATGGTGTTGCAAGTATATGATATACAGTAGTATATGTCCTCCAACTGAGCCAACAGGACACTCCAAAGTTTGTTGTGCTTTGTTTACTATTTGCCCTCCTATTATCTCCTCTGGGCTACAACTTTCAGAAAAAAAGTAGAGTGTAGAGAGAGAGTAGATCCCAGCTTCATTACTCCTACCCAGAAGTGCGTCAGGGCCGGGGCTTATATCCACCCACACCCACACACATGGCCAAACAAAAAGAAATCCCACTCTCCATCCGAACACACAAAGCCAACGCCGCGCAGCTTCTTTGATCATCCCGTTCCTTTTGTCAGCTTTGGCCCACTAAACACCCTCTAATGTGAAAGGGGAGTCATTACCACCTGACCCATTGGAGCCTCATGAAAAGAAGAGGCCACATGTGTGCGTAATGGTTTCGGCATCTTTGATCTGCTCCCCGTCCTATAAATGTAACCACTTTTGAGGATAGCAGCTGGTGTAGAAGCACTTTCCTTTCTTCCATTTCCTCTCCCCCATCTGGCTCTCTGTCTGCCACTTATTTTGGTGCGGGGATGGAGCCACCCTGTGTACTTTCTTTAGAGAGCAGATGAGAAACAGGGTTGAGGATAATGGAGAGATGTCACTGAGGGATGTATCCAACGGTGTCCTATTAGCCATTATGGCAGAGCGGGACACCCATGCTTTGGTGTGTATTAACAATATATCCTTCTATCACCCACCACTGCTCTCTGTTGAAGGTCTCGCATTAGAGGCAGAGACATGGACGGGTGATAACATAGTGTATGTATTAGATTTTTCCAGAGGGACCATTAAAAGAAGGAACTGCTAAGAGGTTCGTCTTAAACCATCTGTTTTAGCACTTTGGTACCAATGTCACAGAGCAGAGGCCCATTTAGAAAGAACACAGGCCTCCAGCTCACTTTAGATGAGTCACCAAACTAAGTATGCAACCCTTCAAGCGTGAGTGGCCCAGAGGACATGGAGTCCTCTCCAGTATTTGTCACGTAAGCAGTTCTGAGGTCCAAATGTACAACCTGGAGGGCGTTACCCCAAACCCCCTCTTCTTAGTTAAAGACAAGCCTCTAGAAACAGGTAGCAACCAATGTCTGCTTAGATGTTCTAAAGTTAAACCAGTGGACAACTCCAGGGTCTGAAAAGTGAAGCCAATGCCGAAGTGCCTTAAACTGGCATTCATTCTAATAGCCAGCAGGGGGTGAATCCTCTGGCTGCAAAAAGAAGTCTGATTGTCTAGAAGTCTATGAGAAAATGAGCCTACTTCTCACTTGATTTATTACCTCAGTAAACATTGTAAACATGAGTTTATGGTCTCAATCGCTAGTTTCAAGTCTTCTTCAATACAGCATGATGTTCATTTAGTAAATTATGGTCCCATTTGGAGTCAAATAGACCATAAAGCAGGGGATGCTTTAGGGCGTGGCTATCTGGTGATTGACAGGTTGCTACCGGTTGTTGTCTGGTCTGGATGTTGTCCAGTGTTTTCGTCTTATAACTTTAACCCTTTCACAGTGTTCATGAAAGTTAATTACAACCTTTTTGGTGGCCTATAAATGTCTTACTTAGCGTAAGTACTTACCGTAAGCTCCACCCTCTTGTGTCACTTCCGGTTGCAAAAAAACAAGATGGCGACGGCCAAAAACCAGGATGGGGCAACGATCAAAAATCAAGATGGCGACGGACAAAATGCCAAACTTAAGGCTTCAAAACAGCACTCCATAAACCAATGGCTGATTTCACGTCAACTACATGCACTTCTTGTACATAATCTTGGTTAAAACTGTGCACCATTAGCTGGCTTGCTACTGAGTCATATATGTAGAAAACTACATTACATGTCACTTAGGCCCGGAGCCAGACGTGGAATGAGGAGGTTGTGTGCTCGTGTTCATTACATACCCATGAAAGGTCACTTGTTCCTGGGTGTCAGGGCCAAAGTCCCAAGCCTTCGAGGGGGAGAAATAGGATAGGATATGATTGTGTAAGACCTAGGAGTCAAATTTTTCCCCTCTGTATGTATGTGGCAGAGAGAGAGAGAGAGAGAGAGAGAGAGAGAGACAGAGACATAGGAGAGAGATAACTCTGACATTAACAAGTTGCCATGTGGAGAGCCAGAAGCGTTGCTGGTGTTGGAGAGAAGGTCATGTACCAAGTGCTGCTGAGGGTTCATTCTGCGTGACTCAGAGGTGGACATACAGAGAGGGACACACACACACACACGCTGAATACCAATGTCATGTTAGACATTCAACCCAAGGCAAGTAGCTCGGAGAGCCTTAATTCATGCACCGGTCATAGGGAGAACAGGTAAAGTAAGCATATAGATGGATTGGTTGATTTCTTTCTTGTCCTTCCTCATAGCAATTCTCTTTTGTGCCCTTTCTTCCACTGCCACTTAAGTTTCAATATTTGCTTTTGGTTGAGCTCCTGAGCACTTGAATCCTAAGCCAACAGTTTTCACAGGGGGAAGAAATACTCCTGTCTGAGGATGAACTAAAGTTCTCATCCTCCTCCAAAAGGCAGAAATACCATTATTGATGCACACAAAGGTCAAGAGGAGCTTATTGATTGTCAGAGAAGAACTGTGAAATTCAGAGCTACCCCCATTTTTGTACCCAGTCATTTCCACCTCTGCAGCAGAGGATGTCTCTGATGGGATGTCTGCTACAAATGCATCACGACTGCATGGAAAACCTATACCATATATCATACAAATGGTTAATGGATGTTGGCTGAAAGGCAAGATATCATTGCTTGCTATTTGATAATAAAAAGGAAAGGAAGATTGTGGAAGCACTTATGTGGTATTGCGTAATATCTCATCCGTACCTGAGAGCTTTAAAATGATATTAAGTCTACGTCTTGTGTCTAGATCTATTTCACAGCGGCCTTCAATATGCTATTGCTGATGTGGGCAGAACTGTAAATTGATGAGCAGCCGAAATAGTAAGTCAATATGATTTAAATATATTTTCATGGTACAGGTTTAAACATTAACGCCCTGTTTATAACAGCAATGTTGAGGAAAACCTCACCTTAATCAGCTCATTGTAATGTTAATGATACTCATCAATAGATGGATAATATAATTAATCTTTGAGAGGGACACTATTGTCTCTTTTGTCAGTGCACACACACACTTTTGTCTAGCCGGGTTTCACCAAAATTATGCACAAGAGTTGATCACTGCAGTCTTTGTCAGTACTCAAATTATCTCCAGACTCCTGCTCCATGATGGTTGCATAGTAACTAATGAGAGTGCCGAGGCAATGTGTGAAGATTCACAGACTGAAACGCATTCTAATTGTGGGGAGGAATAAAAACACGCCAACTTTTTTGTCCTATTGTAAAATGAACTGTCAAACTATTCAAATTATCTCCACAACCAGTGGTGGAAGAAGCACTCAGATCCTTTACTTCAGTAAAAGTAACAATTCCACACTGTAAAAAATACTCTGTTACAAGTAAAAGTCTTGAATTCAAAATTCTACTTGAACAACATTTGAGGCGAGAAATAGGCATTACAGTAACAGAATATTGATTCATATTTGATCAGCGCTGCCTAGTTTGACCGTTTGATCGGAGTTCATGAGTGATTGACAGCTGATCAGAGACGGCAGGCTCTAGCTCGGCTCTGATTGGTTGTTTTTCTCCAGTCGGTGAAATCTTGAAAATGCCATTAGAAGCACCGGAGGACACCGGAAGACACAGAGGCACATGATTTTGTTTTCAGATTACTTGTCTCATGCGATACCGTCAGGATATATATAGTGATCGTTTTATAAAAGTAACTTTTTAAATCATATTTGCTCCAATTCTACCCACTGCTGCTTTAAATACAAGTACATAAAAATTGTACTTAAGTAGAATACTTGAGTACATGTACGTAGTTTCTTTCCACCACTGCTCAACACTATATTTAAAACACATAAGTTTATGAGCTAGTAGGGACTGACCTTATAGTCCTCAGGTGTAATCCTGGGCGATAAAGCATTTAGTAGATAAATACAGTTTAGGATGTTATTGTGGATGGTTGGTTCGGGTATAATGAAGCACAAATAGAAGTTGAAAACATAAAAATTAGCACAAGAATACAGTTTACTTTGGAAGTGAGAAACGGTTAATCATACCAATCAAATTCTTGAGCTGGCTGTAAACGGTAATTACAGTACTCATAACGGCTACATTAAAAGTTTTAGTTAGTGAAGTCCTTTGGAGCGACTCTTGCAGCCTTTCTCATCCTCAGTCTATATTAAGCCTGCTACCATATAGGGCAGACATGGACATACTTGTACACTTAGGATGTCTCTCGTGAGCATGCACACTCGCTCTCTGTCTCTCATGTACGTACACGCGTTCCCAAATCCTAATCCCTCGCTATTCTCCAGGCATGCTTCCTCATAAACTGGTGTGTTAACGTAGCCTCCAGGAAAAAGAGCTGTTCAAAATTACGTAACAGACAGAGCAGAGGCAAACTCGACCAGGGTTCAGCGAGGATTTGACTCGGTGTTATAATGGAGAGAGCTGGAGCGAACATAATGTATGAAGAAAGCCAGGCTCTAATGATAACAGTATTGATTTATTTTCACTGCTTAGGATAAGATGATACATCGGCCTGACTTAAAAGACTCATCTCCGCGCTCCTGTTCCAAGGCAATCTCATTAAAAATTGGCTTGAATAGGATTTGAAAAATACCAGTTGACTTGTGGTGCAGTGCACTAGAAGAAGGGACCTCGCTGCGTATGTAATAACTGCATAATAATTTAGACATTAAGAGCACAATCATCATTTAAAAATGCTTATTACATTAATGCTGCTGCCACTGGAATGTAAAACAGTAGGAATTAATCAAGAGTTACACAATGCACTGAATGCATGAATAACTTTCACCATGTGTTAAACATAAAGAAATATATAATATATATATTTTTTATTTTTTCGGCCACTTGTGGGCAGCAGAACAACCTAAAAAACACAACTTATTACCGTGTATCTATGTTAAAATGGCAAATGTGTTAGCAAACAGTTGCCTAATTAACATTCGACAGACACAAAGCAACATTAGCATTCATTTGGAGCCTTTTTTCTGGCCACCCAATTAATGTAAATCCAATATTTACTCTTCTCTTAGCCCTGTTCTGTCCTGAGGGAAATATCTGCCTGTTTAGCTGCTAAATGCTCCACTATGGTCACCAGTGAGTCACTAAATGCGTCTGTTTGCAGTTTGGTGCTGGGCAGATTGGTATCCAGTGGGTTTATGAGAGCTTTTTTTTTGTCTGAAAATATCTGCCTGCTGGTGGTGGAAACAGGGCAGTTGGTAGCGGTGAGACTGAATAAAAACAGTAAAGGGAGCCAAAAAAACAAAACAATGAGCTGAAAGATGCTAAAAGTCTCTGTTTAGCTAATTGACAGTGCAGAGTTCGGTGATAATTCTCTGTGGGTTTATCATTATGAGCGACATTTTTCACATTACATCTAGTCATTTGACTTATTATTTTTTTCTTTATTGTAAATTAAAAGGTAAACTACATTGTGTAGGATTTGGCAGTATCCAGTGGTATAATTGCAGAATCCAAACAACTGAGTATCCCTCCACTCACTCCTCCCTTTCCAGGATTGCGGTAATGCGAGCCGCCAGATCCAAAATCATGCTTGGTTAGAGGCCATCAATACCATAACATTACTTTAGGAGCAACGGAAGACAGACGGCGGCTTGCAGTACCACGGTTTTGCACTCTGCAGCTCACGTTACCACAGTTTCACAAACGTGTCAGAGAACTACGGTGGCCTTCGGGTAACGTAAAAATGTGAAAGACTTTCGCTAGAGCCAGTTGGTCATGTCTCGTAGGTAACCCTCAAGTCAAGGAGGGTGAAAAGAGTTGTCACGTGTCATATTATTGGCGCATATTATGTATATTACAATATTATTACTCATATTATTATACAACACATGCGCAGTCTGCACTCGCCAAAATTTAACCAATAGCAACGCACGACCGTAGCTCCAGTTACACTGCGCATGTGTCATACCCCGAAGCTCAAGACCCATGACCCAGCCTCTTTCAAACAACGACCCCTTAGTTTCAGATGATTATACACTAATGAAAACATAGTTATGAATATTTCATTTCATTTCTGCAAATTGTTACACACTGGTCCTTTAATCCAATGCTGCCCAATGCAGAGATAGGAACAATGCAGTATCTCTAACTCCAGCTGCCCTGGAGGTCAGCAGAACAAATATACGGTCCACAGATGGTGTATTATGTTCACTCATACCATTATAGTTTGTTGATTATTGTTGACTGTCTATTTTAGTCCTTTTTCTATCAGGCATTGATGTGTGGCGCCTCTTAGGTAGCAAAATATTTTCAGTCCACTTACTGTGTAAATTTTCACTTTCATTTTTACAACCCGTTCATTAAGCCACGTCTTTTCCACCTGGCTTGCTCGTTCCCAAATGAAGAGATTGGCAACAAGCTGCTACACTTATCAACAGATTCAGCAAACAAAAAGAGGCGAACATGAAGCATACACAGACGCTGTATACATTACATATGAATGCAGAGACTACAGCAAGCCTGTGCTGAGGAAAGTCACAAGGGATGTTGGAGGGAGAGATGGAGGAATGGCTGTATTGTGTGAGTGGAGTGCTGAAACAAGCCATGCCCCAACTTGCATTATTCATGCCGGTAGGTTTAGGTACATGTGCCTCCCTATAGAGTTTTAGTAATCCATTTAGATTACGCTGTGTGCCACTTGAATGCAGTAAAAGGACAGGCATTAAGTGGGTTGTTTGTATACTGAAAAGAGGATTTTTATGTCACCAGTGACAATACATAACATATGGGCAGTTGTTTAGTCATTAGCAGAACCAATTAACTCAATGTGAATGATGATGAAGGTGGTGGCTGGGTTTCTGTGATGATGATGATGATGATGGTGATCATGATGATAAAAAAAGGAAGGAAAGAATAATTTATATTGGGGATGAGGAACAAGCAAAAGAAAACTAGGATAAATATATAAAAAGCAGTCTCTTATATCAGCGCCTGTCTCCGCCACAGGAATGCTGATAAGTTCAGGTAACCATTTACTGCTCTTAGCGTGGACACAGCCAGAACACTTGGCATTCTGTTGTGTGTACTTCACATCACTTCATCCCAGTGACTTGGATGTGAGTTCAACATTTCAAAATGTGAATGTACAAGAATGAGGTACAATAATATAATGACGTTTGAGCTCATTTTGTAAATTGTTATTATCAAAGCAATGAGTGAACTGGCTGAAAGCTGCCTGTTGGTGATGTTGTCTATAATATCCCGGAGCCATAACATAGGAGCATTTATCAATTTTGGCTTATTCCTCTGAGCTTATTAAAACTTGTCAATTAGCTAATCTGGGTGACATGTGTCTTCATTACAGTGAACATGAATACTACAGTTTTGAGTAGATCCCACATACACTCGCAAATAATCTCTAGGGCAACACATTTGTATTAATCCTCAACTGAAAATAGTACCCAACAAATGCACTATTTACTCCGGTTTAAGTAGTATTTGCTAAAAACTAAAGTTCCTGGCTGTATTTGGAAATTACTTTTATTTATTTTTTTAAAAACTAAACAATATATCTGGACTCCTTTTCAAAGATTTCTTTCTTCAGCACAGGAATGAATGAGCTTCAGGCTGATTTTCACAGACAGAGTATAGGGAGATCAGAAAATATTGAAAACAGAACAACATTGTTGAATTTGGTCTTTTCCTAGAAAACAAGAAAAACATAGGCTCAGCCCAACCTTATCCTTTAAGGTAAACAGCAATAAACATTGGCATATTTCTCTGCAATAATAATGATCAGCCTAGATTTATCATTTATTAAGCATTGACACGCTTTCAGCAAAAAAGTGATACTAAAGTAGTACTAAAATAGTGATCCTGACATAAATACAGTGCAATAATCAACATACAGTGCAATGATCAACATTAAGTATTTACTTGGCCAATAAACAGGCTAACAGTTGTAAACAAAGCCAATCAGATATGGCTAACAAATTCAAAATACTCATGGTGATATGCAGATGGCCATATATAAACAGGTGTAAAAGAGCAGGTGACTGAATTAAGTGTTGAGCAGGAGTGGGATAATGGTGCATCTGAAAGAGGTTAGAAGAATTGAGAAAACAGGGAATAGCGAGGAGGAACTAGAGGCAGAGGAGGGAGGAGAGGTAGACGGAGCAGCTGTCGCCATGACAAGATTACCTCAGGTTTTTGTGCAGTCAAAATCTCATAAGCTGTGTGTACAAAGATGTCTGGGAAAATGGTGACTGAAGCGTTAGGCAGCTGTTATTTCTGTTCTCACTGCCGATATATCTTTAAATCTCATCAGTATTCTGTGCAACAGGTTTCTGCAGATGCCCAAACTATGCTTTTAATTCGGTGAATACTCTTTATACTTTTCCTCTATTTTCCAGCATAGCATGCGGCCTTGCCAGACTGTCTTATATTTTTACTTCTCTGGATTGTTTGCTTTGCTTCTACAACTCTCTATCTGCATATATTTATTTATGATCCTCTGACTTTTTTTTATTTCGTGCCACCAGCTGGGCTATTATGAATCCAGCGACTTTGGTTATGAGTGAAATGTCCCCACAGCTCTTGGCTAGATTACTAGGAAATCTGATATAGATGTTCATGTTCCCCACAGGATGAATCGTAATAACTTTATAGGTCCTCTCACTTTTTATCTAGCACCATCATCAGGTTAGGATCTCTGGTTTACGATGAAATCCCTGCAAAACTAATGACATTCCCATCAGTGCCAGCTGAACGTTGTGTTTAGTAATTAGCAAGAGTTAGCATGCTAACACACTCAAAGCACCACTTTGCCTAAATATAGCCTCACAGAGCCAACAGCGTGGCTTAATATAGCACCCATGTGGGTTCTTTCCTGTGAAAGGAATTGTATAGACACAATGTAGAATGACAATGTGGGATAAAACAATTATATAACTGACAATTCAGCTTTGATTGGGGTGTATGATCTCTCAAAAGGCTTTTTGAAGTTCTCTTTCGCAAAACAAGCTTTTAACTTTTAAAGATGACTCCATTAAGCCATACTAAGAGCCCTGCAGCAACACTTTGTTGTACTTTAAGTAATTCCTCATGATTAAAAGCATCTGAACATACTACTGCTTTTTAAAATCTTGTTTTACAACTCAAATTTGAATATCTTTTGAGAATAATACGCAACTGATATGTGAAATACCAGCCCAGTCGCACAGTGGTTTGTGAAATAGTCACAAAATTCCATGTATTGATTCGTGTACATAGACACAAATGGCAAATTATCTTTGTGATGGTCAGCACAAAATCAATTTGTATGTAATCCAGATAATTGTGAACTGGGAAGTATAGACGTGTATGGAGGAAGTCGGGGTGGATAGGTGCATCCAACAACACCGGACTTGCGCCCAAAAGACCATTGTTTGTTTCCCTTGTGAAACCAGACGTCAATATTGATTTATTTGTCACCTAACTTCCACTTCCAGAGTTATTTTAAACCAAACCGCAATCGTTTCCGAAACCTAACTATCTAGTTTTTGTCAGGTAACTTCCTTACTTAAGTTCCGCCACTTCTGGTGTTATTTTAACCAAAACCACAATCTTTTCTGAAAGCTAACCTAGTAGTTCTGTTACCTAAGCCTAACCAAGTCGATCTTTTCCTAAACCTAACTAAGTAGTTTTATTTTGAAAAGATTGGTATGGAAATTGACACGTGCATCACTTGTTGCTGGACATTCGTCGGTGAAAAAAAGGAAAATTTGTGTCTATGTATATACAAATCAAATAGATTAAATTTCGGGATTGTTTCACCAACTGCCATGAGCCTGTGTTGGACATACACCAATCACAGTACACACACACACATGCACTCACACTGTCATAAAGTAACAGAGATGCACACTGCTTAAGTCATTATTAATGTTACAGACACTGCTTATTGTACAATTAATAACACAGCTCGAAATGTCAGAGGAAGGAAGGCGTGTAATCAATTCCCCCAGGTTAAACAAGCTCACTAGTTAGGCATCTGATTCACTGTTGCCTGTGACAGTGAATGATGGGGTGGATGTTTAGCCATCAGCTGCAGCTGCAGGTCTAACTGTTAAACAGCAGCATCTTGTTTTCTTGTCGGTGGGCAGAGCGTGGGGAATTGACAGCATATTGCCATTGCGCCATTTGCAGGGCAATAATTTCCACACCTGTCCTGTGTCAAGCGGATACATTCACTCATCCCTCTGTTTCTCTCTCACTGTCTGGTCTCTCTTCTCTTTTCCTGTTTGGTAATGACACAATGCTGGGGTCCTGCTGCAGGGGGATTAGACAGAGTTACAAATCGAAGTGGGTTAATCGGCAGGGCCTACCATTTCAGGAGGCATCTCTCAGTTTATTATCCCCACCGCTCTATTTGTTTGTGTGCTATTGCTCAAACTCACCAGTTCAAAGTTTGGGTTTAATTGCTGTGGTGAAAACAATACCAGTCACACTTGCTGAACTTGTACATGAAGGACATTAGTGTGAACCAGCCAATTACCATGTCTAGATAACTCATAACTTCATATGGATGAATCTTCGTATACTGTATTAGGCTGGTCTCATACACCGTTTGTAGCTATACCTACGAAAAGTAATGCACTATAATTTGTGCATATATCCCACGAAATGATGCCTAGGGAGGAGGCCGGGGTGGATGGGTGGGTCAAAAAATACCGGACTTTCGCACAGGAGACTGCCGTTTGTGTCCCGTGTGAAACCAGAAGTCAATGTTGATTTGTCACGTAAGTTACGTACTTAAGTAAAGCCCCTTCCAGAGTTATTTTAAGCCAAATCACGATATTTTCCTAAACCTACCTAAGTAGTTTTGTTGCCTAAACCGAATGAAGTTGTTTCCTGTGAAGACGGATGTTTATTTTGAAAAGACTGAATGTATGTTGTGAACGGAAATGACACGTGTTGCTGGACATTCGTAGGAAAATTAACGAAAAAGGAGAACTTTTTCGTAAGATATCATATGAACCGTTATATGGAAATACGTTGACTGTATATAGTATATGTATATATACACACACATGTATATACTGTACATAGACTTACAACATATTCACAAACATATCAAGAGTGACAACACAATCCACTGGGAGCCAACATTTCCAAAATCCAAGATTGAAATTCAATTTTGTTCACACATGGAGGGCTTATAGCATAACAAAATTAAATAGGGGCAAAGTATAAGGAATGCCACAAAATGTTTCAACTTGAGTGAAAACATATGCACGTATCCCAGGGCTTTATGAATCTCCTTCATAAACGTACAGAGACAAGAGGAGCTGAACAAAAACAAAACCCCAAATTACTAAAGCCTTAAACCAAAGGCACAATGTCTATGATATCATTTATATCTATCATATCATTTACAGTGTTGATCTGTGTTAAATATTCACTGACAATTATATTTGGCTTTGATATCACCAAGGATGGGGACTGGGAAGTGTCTTTGTGTCATTGGAGAAACAAAACAAAGGATGCATATATTGATTGTAGTCTACCCTATAGTTCACAAAGTGCACTATTGAATGCATTAATTAGTTTAATAGAAAGGACATGTTGTACGGAGATCAGTGAGGGTCAGGGACAGAGGAATGAAGATGAAGAGTCAAGGACGAGGAAGTGAATAAGGGGTCAACATCGTTTCTTTTCAACCAGAGCAATAATTGAGACACTATTGAGAAGTTTAATTACAATAATCTGTTTTACATAAACTCCAAAGCTAATCTTGTTTAAATGTGCTTTGGAGTTTATGAAAAACCCCGCCTGCCTCGAATGTGTAAGCAACTGCTCTGTGTTGTGTTGAGAGGATAACACTCATCATCGCGTGGGACCTATTTTTAGATTGTTAATCAAGGTAACATGTTCAGACTGACACACTCAGTATGATATCCCATAAAGTGTGAGTAGAGTGAGATTGCTTCATTTCGGCTCATCCACCCGCAGTGACCTAAGAGAGGTCGAAATCATGGCCGTGTGCTTTAAGTGTGTGAGCGTGCAGCAGAGGAGGCTGGTCCACAGAGGTAGAGGAGGTGCTTCTCTATTTTTGAGAGGCAAGAAGGAGATCAAAATATAAAAAAAACAGTAAGCAGTATGCAAATTAACGTATTTGGTATTGGTTTATTTCAACCAATACCAAATACGTTAATTTGCATCCATGATTTTTAAGTAATCGTGTTACTCAAAGGAATTGTGTCAGCCCAAATTTGGTTTAGCGTTTGTTGTCAAACAATGAAATAATGTCTCAACTCCAGGATCTAACATAGGGTGTAATGTAGTGTATCTGTATGTGTTTCTATTGTTTACAAAAATAATTCTATTACCCTTTTTTTATTGGAATTTACACCAAAAAGAGAAGAAAACAATAATTTCATGAAATTTCATGAACATCCAAGGAACTTTTTTGCAACTCTGGCTTGTGTTTGGGGGCACTATGGAGCCCGCTTGGCACGCCCAAGTTTAGTCACTGCAGAACTTTGCAATTTTCGCCAGTTCTGAAGCGTGTGCCAATTTTCGTGAGTTTTCGAGCATCTCGAGCCCTTCAAAAATGTGATTCCCAGCAGAATAATAATAATAACCTTTCCAAAAACAACAGGTTTTCTCACACTTTGTGCCAGGGACACCGTTGGGCCCCTGGCACTTTCGTGCTCATGCTCAATATTCTTTAATTTTGATGGAAGGAGGCCCAGATGGAATTAAAGTTGGAATGAACTCATTATTATTGTACATGAGAAAGCTATTGACAAAGAAATGTGGCATGATAGCTCGTGGGGCCATATTGCATAATCAAAAAATAAAAGTTGGAGGTTGTTCATGTATTGGGATGACATCAAGATGATATGAAGTGTTGTTGAGAATTTTTTTTTAAAAAACAAATGTTAAATCTGATACTTTTTGTCATTTTGGATGTACTTTTATGTGTCTTATATGTCTTCTTCTGTCTGCTTTCAAGTCATCCAAAGTGCCAGGCTTCAATACAGTGTTACATAGGATTAACTGACTGAACCCAAATGCAGAAGGGAGCTGCATGGTGCAAATGAAGAATTTAATATCACAATACTTAATATGAGAGAAAGGGCAGAGAGTGTCTTGGTCAGCGGAGGGCAGGGACTGAGCTGTGAGCTCGGAGGATTGCGCTGAGCAAGGCAGAGAGAGCCAGGCAGAGTGAGTCCAAAAATCTCAGGAGAGTCTTTGGCACATTCAGGCACACAAAACAAGAATTAGCTAAATGTGGCTATAACAAAGAAGAGAGAGTCAAAAGGCTGGAACGAGACTTGGTAGCCGAGTCTACGATCTGATGGTGTGGTGAAGCTGTGAAGCCCAGTATTTAAAGCAGAGTTGGTTGAGGATGATTAGCAGCTTGCCACCCGACACCCACACAACTGATCCCACTCCTGTAATCTAGCACACACACACATCAAACAGAGAAGCTCCTGGCTAGGGTGAAGCAGAGGACATGACATGTTAGGGTCATGAGGCTGCACCAGCATCCGATTCGACTGTTATCAGGCCATTAAAATTATCAGTCGCTCTAAGCACCGTAGATGTGGGTCATTAGGGGCCTACTACACCTACTATGATGTAAAAGTGAAAGTGAAACTTAAAAGCAACACGTTCTAAAACTGAATGAAATGTTTTGAACACAAACAAAAAGGCTTCTTTAGGTTTAGGCAACAAAACTACACCCTCTTTAGGTTTAGGCAACAAAAAAACACTGTTAAGTTTAGGGAAAAACATAGTTTTGGGATAAAATAACTACAAACTCAAAGACAACTACACATTGTGTCCCATCCATCATCCCTGATCTCTATTTGTTAGTAGGTTGTCCCACATCTGTGGGGCTTATAGCGATGCCTGTTCAATAGCCTGACAACAGTCTAATCGGCTGGCAAAACAAAGGAAGAAATCTTCACGTGTCAAACTTAAAAATATCTAAACCTTTGTTTGTTCTTTCTGCAGTATGTTTGTTTCTGCACTATGAAAAGTCATGCTGGTTTGGCTACTAGCAGTTCCTGTTTACACTGTACAGACAACAATCACCTGGATTATGGAATCTAATGATTATGAGACAAGATCTGAGGTTATGAGAAGCGCCTTTCTATATGATTTTTAAGTGGATTCATGGACGTTTATCCCTTATCTGTTCATGTCTAAATCTTGAAATTGGTTGTATTTTTAGTCTTGTAAGGAGTAGTGAATTATAGTGAATTATACAGGACAACATGGTTATTTGCTCCATTTGGTGTCAGCTGGGAGAACTCTCTCTGTGATGACATTTTGTATTTCGATATAGCTGATTTCCTTTGTCAGACAACTCTGCGAGTATCAAACAGTGATTTGATCAATGCTACCTGTTCACACAGGCTAAAAATAATATCTGATCTTTATCAAAATCACTGTTTGATAAACATGCAGTCTCCAACAGCATAAACAGCTGTCAATGACAACACCTAAGGTTCAACTGCGTAGAAGTACATACCATGTGTTAAGGTTATGTAATACTTTTGAATTCCGAGTTTCCCCATTTACATGCAGCCAGCAGTTTTAAAAGGTATCCACAGTGGGAGAGCATTTTCAAAAAGCTACAATTTGGCGGGTTTGATAATGCCAGTGTGGATTAAAGGCCAAAAACAAAGAGAAAATGGTGCATTTTGGAAGGTGTTTGTATTTGCTTTGTGTAAGATAAATGTGTTTTTGAATGTTTCTTACAAGCTGAGAAGATTTACTCACATGGTTCTGTTGTTTTGCCTTGTCATCAAAGCCTTATAATTGGTCCTGTGGGTCACTGTGGTTTGGCTCATGTCTGGCACTATCACAGAGATTTCACAGGGCGTGGAAACCGGCAGTTGTCAATGGAGCACAAGACTAGATTCTGCTTTATCACAGCATGTCGAAATACGAGAAGTTGATAATGGCCAAAACGGGAGAGACGGCAGGTGTGGATTGGTTTTCACACTGCAGCTGAACATGACACTGAAAGCTGAAAATGGGATAGTGTTGAGAGGGATGATGTAGAAGTTGCTCTCGGTTTGCGTGATACATTTTGCAATCACGTCACTTTCTTCAGTTGTCTTATTTATTTAACAGTGCAATTTGAGCTCAATGTGAATGTGCATTTCTTACAGTGTAATCAGAAAAAAAATAAATCATTGTTTTCATAGCCTTGTAGCTCAGGATCTTAGCTTAGAACTTCCTTTGTCTTTTGATTCCAGGAAGTGGTACAGTTGGGAAAAATGAAACCAAGAGCAAGTGATGCTGTTGTCTGTTGTGCTATTAAAGGGAGTTTTATATCAGCATCAATGCTAAAGATGAAGCCTGAAGCTTTTTTTTTTATTATCCAGCCTTATGTTGTCAACTGTGGGAGTGAATTCAAACGAAAACATTAAGAGAAGAGAACACCTGGATGAGAGATTAGCCAGGCATGTTAAGTGTTTCGAACTTTTACTGTAATTTCTCCCACGTGTGCATCTCCCACTCATGGAGATTGCATGCAATAAATGTATGTCCATCCCTTTGTATTGGTGTATGGGGTGTTATTCTGTGCACTGATGCTCTTAGGATTTCATAAGTGTGTTCTACATGTCTGTGGCATTGCAGTACTAAGTGTTTTATTGCTTGGTAAGTAGTGGGAGAGCTCGCCAGGAAGAGGAAGGAGGAAGCAGTCGACTCTTGTGTTTTATCACCCACTGTTCCTCTGTGGGGTAGCGGATTTTATATTTATATATGGAACCATGCAGTGTCAGTTTCTGTTGTAGTCAGTCTGCCCTCTGTTTGATCGATATCAAACTTTAAACAACAATTACAAATAAAGGAGTTCTGGTGGACACACTGTAAGTAAAATTGGGATTGTAGTATTTTTGCCAATGGCAATGAAATGAAAAACAAGTCTATAATCTTGATCCCTTCCACTAGTTAAAGAGTTCAGTTAGGGTGAGATGGGGAGGGAAACAACTCCCTGGAAAAAACAAATAACATTGTGAGGATTAGCGTTGACCATGATGCATGTTCGGGGTTTGTGTGAGACGCACTTTCATTCCAGAGTACTATGAGTATTAGGGCTTTTGGATGCTCACATCAAGTTATTATTAACTATCACTATTCACTGTTGTATGTGTGAAACCACATTTCAGATTCAAGGTGTTTAACATACAAAGTCTTTGATGTAGGACAAAAACTATTCTCATCACGCAAATGAAAGGGCTGATTGTATTGAAATAAGCATCTTTTATACTCTATATGTTGTATGTACCTATACACCTTCATCAGGTTACAGTGCAATCTGCCAATGAGACTTCTGCCACAACTCCAATAGAGTGGAGGTGAATACAATTCCATCAAAAAGCTGAAAAGAGACATTTGGAAAAACTCAGTAAATGTCAAATGTCCCTGGTAGTCTTGATATTCCCCAGACCTCCGCATTAAACTTTTTTTCATTAGGACTATTTCTTCCACAAGAAATAGTCAAACTTTCAAAGTAGGTTTTCCATGGTAAGTTTTACCCATTTCCAGCACTGACTTTACCACACTCGACCCCCTCAGCACCTTTACCTCAGTTCTTAAAAGCTATATCTGGAGATTAGGGTATTCATTCAAGACAGTTTAAATGAAAGCCATTAAATTAAATACTTTTAAGATATGTTTCCTACAGTGAAAAAAAAGAGAAGAAGAAAAAAGCTTGTATGCCATGTAGGGAGGAGGTCGGGGTGGATCAAAAACTACCAGACTTTCACCCAGGAGACCGGCGTTTGTGTCCCATCTGAAACCAGAAGTAAACGTTGATTTATTTGTCACAAAACTTCTGTACTTGAGTAACGCCACTTCTGGAGTATTTTTTTAGCCAAATCACAATTTTTCCTCAACCTAACTAAATAGATTTGTTGCCTAATCTTAACCAAGTCGATCTTTTCCTCAACCTAACTAAGTAGTTTTGTTGCCTAGACCTAAGGAAGTTGCTTCCTGTGAAGACAGAATTTTATTTTGAAAAGACTGTACATATGTAACAAACAGAAAATGACGCATGTTGCTGGACATTCGTAGGAAAAGTGTGATGAAACAACGTGTGTTTGTAAGTTGTTCAAACTAATGTATGAACTGTAATGCTCACACACCTGTAGGTCCACTTTTGGCTAAAGTTACAATAAATGAACAAAAGGTTTTAGAGATGATTTTAGCACAACCATCAATGGACCTAAAAAATGTCCCCTGTTGGCCGCTTGGTCCACTGTTGGTAGGTATGCAAGCACACGCGCACACACACACACACACACACTGAAGCTGACACCCTCCCAAAGCACCCCTGCATCTCTTGTAGGTCAATCCGACTGTGAGGAGATATTGCTTCTTCAAGGGTGTCCTTGCTCACGGAGATGCTGTATGCAGGCCATCAAATCTGGACCCACAACTTTGTACATAGACAAAGAAAAAAGACATATACAAGACACACACACACACACACACACACACACACACACACATACACGCTTAAGTCATATTTGGGGGCGGACATTTTAATACCCCCCCTTCGGGGTCAGCCCTTTCTGAATGGTTTAGAGAGATTCTGGAATGTACAAAGTAATTTTTTCAGT
>CAKAOI010046008.1:27023-39866 GCA_916701655.1 Sebastiscus albofasciatus | reverse complement strand
TTTCCTGCCTCAGCCTCCCGACCGCGGCCGGAGGGAACAGGGGAGACACCGGAGTTTTGGTCGGAGACGATAACGTTTCTCGCTGCGGAGCCCCGTCACTTCACAAGACACGGGAAACTTCTGTTGGTCTGGAGGAGCTGCAGCAGTTATTTCTGCACAAACGTCCACTGTACATTCACTAGATATTCTCAGAGCTAAACTAACTCTTCTGCAGTGTGGAGTGAGCGCGCATGCACATGAAAGTGGAGCGAAATAGCTAGAAGGTGTGAGTGAAGGCAGGCAGGCAGAGGAGCAGAGGAGCAGAGACTCCGGCCCTGGAGACCAAAGCTACGGTCTCCCCCGCGTCCTCCGACCGCGGCCAACACTGTTTAACAGATGGCTTCACTAGAGACAACCAAGAGGTTTTGGTGCTTCCGTGTAGTTTGTGTTGGAGTCTGAGTCTGAACAGCGTAGACACACGCGAGCGCGCAAGAGACACCGACCTGCATTAATTTATACGTGTAAGAAGTTACAAACAGACCCTTTAAGGTAAACCATAATGTTTTTCCTAAACCTAAGTGAGGGGTTTTGTTGCCTAAATCTAACTGCTGACGTTGCCGTCGTTTTGTTGTGTGGCATACAAATGACATGCAAAAAGCATCGGAATGTCGTTGTAATGTTGTGCTATTTATACGCCTTGGAAGAATTCAAGCATCAACATTTGTAGACGATGACATCATTCATCCCAATGCAGTGGCCATTAAAATGTTGTGTTAGAATGGAAGTTCATTCAACAGCTGATTTGAGAAACGTTTTACATGATTAGGACTGAATATCCTACATGTTTTAAGTTGCACTGGCAAGAAATTAATTTATTAGCGAGCTGATTTTACTTCCAACTGACAAACTCATCCGTTGCTCTGCTAGTGGGTGAGTTCAGAGTGATCCACATCATGTGACTAAGCCTCATGGTGATGCTGTGCTGGCTGCCAGGCCACTAAACTCAACTGTAAACTTGCTCTTGAAAAGGTGGATGACCTGCGTGATCATAAGTAGCTTCTCCAGAGCTGAGGTTGATGTATTCCTGCACTTGATGATGACTCAGGTATTGACCCAGAGGTTTAGTTGTAAAACATCACAGCTTCAAATAAACTCACTGCAAAATATTAATCCAAGCAAATCATCATTTTATACACGGCACCAAAAACTGTCATTTTGATTAGACCCGGTAGGAAGACATGTGAGCTTGTTTCCAATGTTTCATGGGAGGAATCCTCTAGAAATAACTGAAACAAAGCAGAAGAGAAAGATCATTCTGTGAGAACACTTCATTAAAAAAATGTCTTGAGTTAATGTGATTTTCGTTCCAGTGTTTGGGACACATGCACTGTCATTTAGAGGCTGCGTGGCTCCAGCGTGACAGGCACAGAGGCAGATCTCCTGCCGGTGGTGTCATTGGTTGCGCGCAGCTTTAGGACCCGGGGAGGCTGAGGCTGCTCGCTGCAGGAGGACAACCAGCATGGACACATCTGGATGCGCTGCCTCTCCACCGCTGCACTAACTGCACTACACACAGGCACGGGATATTGTGTTCCACCCTGAAGGATAAGCTTTATCAAAGGACACTGCTTTGCTCCGAGTTTCCAGTGCTTTGTTTCTAGATAATAAAGAGGATGACCGGTGTCCAGTCCGAGTCGCTCCATCACTAGTTGGAGGCTGGTCCATCTCCACCGTTTTCCTTCTCCACGAAAAGTTTGACGGACTCGCCGGTATGGATCACTTCTGCTTTTAAGGAACACACGCGCAGCAGGCTTCGCATCGTTTCGGAGAGGGTAAGTTCACGCGTGTGTGGACAGAAAGCTGCGACTGGCGCAGCACTTTGGGGGGAAATGGTGCGCGTTGCTCTTTTCTGCAGCTGTGCGGTGTTTGTCTGTGTGATTCAGAAAGACTCGGCTGCAGTTCTTCTCACATCTCTAATCCGGGGACGTGCGTCTTCATAGCGCTCGACACTTCTACAGCAAATCTGCTTGAGAACACATCATAGAATGGTGCCGTGAAAACAGGCGCTCCTTCCACAGCTCCTGTCGTGCTGTGTGGGGATTTGACAGGTGAGCTGTTACCTGTCAGAGCAGCCTGTTGACTGACTGACTGACTGTCTGCCTGTCTCACTGTTTATCTGACTGACTGTCTGTCTGACTGACTGAGTGTCTGACTGTCTGACTGTCCGTCTGTCTGACTGCCTGTCTGACAGCAGGCTCGTGCTCTCTGAAGGAGCTGTCCCTCTCTCGGTGGTGCTGAAAGTTTCCTGACTGGCCACATGGCTTGTAAAAAGGTAGGAACAATGAGAATAAGAAGGTGCATACTGTACATGCTTTGAAGACAATTCTGATTGAAAGGCTAAACGCTACCAGGCTGATTCATCCATCAGCCTACAGGCAATGAATGATGCCACGGTTTGTGAGGGGGGATGCTCTGTGTTGCAGCACTGAGAGCAGCCTCTCAGTGGGGATCACACCGGGCAGACAGGGACGATGAATCAATACAGTTTGAATGAGCACACAAGGAATTCCAAAAGCCAGAGTCTCTTTAGTGAAAAGACAGCAAAAGGCTGTATCTCTGTCATTTACAGCTAACAATAACATTTCAGATATTATTAGTCATTATAAATTATATTCAAGTTTATGCAGCGATATGATGGTGAAACAAAATCCGTTTTTCAGGGACTGCTAGTGTTACTTATTAGTCTGACATATACTTTGCACACAATAGTGAAACATTCTGCATGTCTATGTATTTTATATTATCCATAACTTTCCCTTTGCGAACCAAAGAAGACTTTGACGTGTGTTGTCAGAGATCCGTCAGGTGTGAAGGGTGCTGTGTGTTGGTCCCTGTCACCCACTGGGAGCAGCCTCCTCTCTGGGATTGCCAGTATCACTAATCCTTCTCTGAGATTTACAACATGGCTGTGAGGATTTCTGTGGACAGGTGGAGTGCTGTCGCTCCACGCTGCTGCTGCTACTGCTGCTGCTGCTACTGCTGCTGCTGCTACTGCTGCTGCTGCTGCTGTGGCATCGCTTCATCTTCTCTCTTCCAGCTCCAGACTGTGATGTAGTCAGCCCTGTGTCTCTGTGTCTCTGTGTCTCTGTATGATACTGTGTGATACTGTGTGAGTCCTACTGGCCTAGGCTTCAGTTTGCCACTGTGCTACTTTCCAGATTGATTCACTTTCCTAGAGAACTGAAGAGCCTTTTCTTGTTTTATCTTGTTGCTCCTTCAGTTGCAGTGATGGAAGAGATGGGGGAGATGGGGGGGTTGGGTGGATTTTCCAATCAATGCTCTGCTTTCACTTTCACTCACAGCCCCCGTTTCTGCCGATTTAGCAGGGGGAACTTTGCTTTGCTTCAAGTAAGCATTTTGTGGACTTATTTCTGGAGCTTCACTTCACTTCTTTTTTAATGTCAAACCATAAATTATTATTTACAATAATGAGATTAGATATTCCTAATGCAAGTCTAAAAGTCTCTTCCAGCTGTTTTACCATAATTCCATCAAGTTATCACTTATTGTTTTGGGATTGTTCTCCATTTGTTACATTACAAAGAGAAATGTTTTTGAAGAATTCCATTTGGCTTTGGTGCAGTGTTATCCTTTCCTTTTCACTGCACATCATGGTCTACACACCAGTATGTTATCATTTTCTTTGTCATGACATCCTGAATGTGACGCATCACACTGAATCAAAAAAGCACTAATTAAATCTAAAAGCTGAGATCAGATACAAAACAGAACTGAATGAGAAATCAGAGGCACATTCATGAGGAGTAATAGCAGAATGAAAATCACTTTATTTGCAGCTTATTCTTTCTTTTGTTTGTGGAATGGGTGACTTTTCCCCACTGTGAACCGCTGGTCACACGTCTCTGGTTGCCTGGCTAAATCTCTCTAATCCAGAGAGGCGGGCCAGATATGCCTTCATGGCAAGTTTGGGGCTTATGGGCACACTTGGAATTCAGTGTGTGGAAGCCAAAGCAGAACATTAATAGATTTCATCTAACAGGATTAGGGATATTTGGAAATAAGACAGGAGGCAGAAAATGAATAAGACATTAATACCCAGTGAGTAAAACCAACAACACTAACTAATGTGTGAATAAAGATTCTTTGAAAGGCACACAGACTTTTCTTTGACAAATCCCCTAAGAACTGCATCGCAGAATTCTGATTGTGTTTGCAATCACATTTCCTGTTTCACTGGTAGAGACGATCTAAAGCTACCCAAAGAATCCTTTGACCCTGCACTCTATTTCTAGTACAGAAAACATTGCTGCTATAGAAACAGAGAAAACACAGTAATAACCCTTTGTTAGGTGAAAATGATAGAGGAAGTTACCATCACTCTCCTCCATCTTCCCCTCCACCCTGAAGATGTTTAAATGCCCCGAAGCTGCCGACGATTGATTTCTGTTTTATTGTTTTTATTTTTCATTCCGACGCTATGCCGAATGAAATCACTGTCCTGCAAGGTTGCGTGATTGAAAGGCTCCGGCTCCCTGTCGTCTGTGGCTCATCCCCAACAGAGCCCCGAGGCTGCGGGTCCAACAACGGGGAGATCCTGTTCCCTCTGACACCCGACCTCACATGCAAAAGGTCGAGCGCTGCTAGCTGTCGGCAGGTCTCATCATTCCTTCATGACACGGTCATTATGGTGCCCTCTGGATGGCATGTCAGTCACCCACGGTGGCAAGTCAATTAGTCATGTCTAGAGGGAGTTAGGGTATGTTTGCTGGTCGGATTTTGTCATTCAACTGCAGGTGGGGACACACTGGAGACGGATAACAATTTTTAATTACTTTTTACTGTATGTCACGAGGCGATGGAAGGCCCAACTGTAATTTTTATTTTAATTCATCAATTATTCCTCATGCACATAATTGAATTATTTCTTTAACATCATCGTGTTTCCACTTTGCAGTATGACAAATGGAAGTCACTGAATCAAAGACTCTTGAATGCGCAGAATAATATGCTGTTAGTTAAGAATAACAGACTTCATCATCAACAACAACAACAGGGGCAAGGAGAAGAGGGTGAACGCGGTGGAGGAATAGAGGAGGGTGGGAAATGGGACAGAGGAGATGCTGATCAAAGGCGTGGATTAGGATATCATCGGTTGCCTCTCAAGGAGATTCAGTGTTGTGTAAATCAAACAGACAATCTGCAGCACCACATGGAGATTAATGCTGTTAAGTACCTGGAAGATTGCTCTACAAAAAATCATCATAATATTCTCTGTATATGTGTGTGTATGCACAAGTAGCTTGCAAATAGCTCATGTATCACTCACTTTCAATTGAAACTTGCTAGTTCTGGTCATGGCAGAAACAGATCTCAAACTACTGATATAGCTTTTGTTTTTTTAATGAGGGCTATCACTGATTTTCAACTGTCAGATATTCCAGTTTGGTTTGTATTTACCGTACGAACATGCTGTCACGGAAGAGGAATTTGCTCTCTCCCCAAATCTGAAATGTCATACAGATGTACAGCTCCATAAAGTGTGAAATAGAAGCGATAGAAAATGTGTCCGAGACCATACTCTATGATTTGTCTCGGGATAACTGCGCATTTACTGCTCCACAACTCACAGTAATATAACCCGTATAAAACACGATCTTGATCAGTATAGCAGTCGCCACTGAGACGCTCAGTCCCACGCCTTGCTGTAACAAATATACAAAATACATTAAAAAAGGGAGCCAACGCTTAGCTGCCTCCTGCCACTTAGCATTAAAGAGAATGTATTGGGAGTAAGCCTTTGTGATAGACTGCTGTCCTATCCAGGGGCTGGTGTTGTACACCTGCTGTAAGCCGCTTCATGCCCCTGCATCAGGCGATAAGCTGCTGGCCTGTGAGCTGCCTCAGCATGAACAAGGCTTACTTGTGCTGAAAACCTTCCACACAAATGTAAATCAAAAACCATTCTTTCTGCAGATGCAAAAACGCTTCGTTGTTCACTGTTGACCTCAAGATGCTGGGCAGCACATAAGAGGTTTTTAGTTTCAGATTATGTCAAAGGTTGAAGTCAAACTGAAGTTAAAAATTGTAATCACTAAAAAGATTAAATTGAAGTTTTCTTCTGTGATAGGGCCCCCTACAATAGCGTTCATCATGATTCACATCACAGAGTAACATGTTGCTGAGGTCAAAGGGGACTACTGTTTGCTGTCTGTTCAGTGGGAATCAATGCTAATGTAAGAAAGCTAAGCTATCTAGCTTCCACTCATTTCTGTTTTCCGAGTGGAAGCTAGTTAGCGTAGCTTGCCAGCTACATGTTGTTATAAAATGGAAAAAAATAAAACTTGTTGTATGAACGTTCATAGACTATACCGAGCTATGGCGTCTCCTAGCAAATATCAGTCAAATACCTGAAGCCTAGACGCTTTTATCCTCTTCTGAAAAATGAAAAGAAAAGTGCACTATAGCTGCAGTATCGTCATAGTTTAAATTTTCTCACACATAAAGTGAGGAGAATTTAAGTTTCAGTTCATCTTTAATATGAAATATATTAAATGTGTTTGTTGAAGGGCTGTCAATCGATACAAATATTTAATCATGATTATTCGCATGATTGTCCACAGATAAAAAATGAACATTAAAGGAAGATTTGTCAAGTATTTAATACTCTCATCAAACTGCAAACTGCAGCCCAACAGGCAACAACAGCTGTCAGTGTGTCAGTGTTCTGATTGACTATGACTTGCCCCAAACTGCATGTGATTATCATAAAGTGGGCATGTCTGTGAAGGGGAGACTCGTGGGTACCCATAGAACCCATTTACATTCACTGATCTGGAGGTCAGCGGTCAAGGGACCCCTTTGAAAATGGACATGCCAGTTTTTCTCGCCAAAATTTAGCGCAAGTTTGGGATGTTTAACGTCCTTGGCGCCAAGCTGTCATGGTTGGTGCCGATGGATTCATCAGGTTTTCTAGTTTCATAATACCAGTATCTTCATACTAGCTTTAAAACTGAGCCCGCTACAACTGTAGCAATCGCAAGTTGCGTTAATGTGTTAAAGAAATTAGTGGCATTAAAACGAATATGCGTTAACACGTTATTATCACATTAACTTTGACAATATAATAATTTGTTGTTAATTTTGTGCACAAATTACATGCACACCATAAATCAAAACATCACAATAGGTGCGGTATCAAGATTAAATTTCATGCACTGCTTTGTCCCATCTCTTGAATATTTTTTCTCCATCCCCAACTTGCTGTGCTGGTAGCTCTATATTACAGTCAGGGCATCTCCTATACATCAGCAGGTAGACACCCCCACCCCCCCCAGCGTTTGGTGGGATGTCTGCGGTCTATTATTTGGTGTTTGTTGTTGCTGTTAGGAGCTGCATTATTTAACAGGTTTTAAAGTCATAAAACAGCTTGGTTCCCAGTGGGAGGCACTGAGCTGTACTTGGGGTGTTTTTCATTCTCCAGGTTTTTAAAGTGTCTTTTGATTTGGGACCGTCCTGTACTTGGAGGCAGTTTGAAATGTGGGAATGAGGCAGCAAAGGGCTACCGAGGACCACATTTTTCTTTGCAAAGCAGCGTCCTCCCCGTTAGTCTTTTTCTCCCTCTGTCTCCTCCTCCTCCAGCTCTACCTTCTCCCTTTCAAGTTCTTTGGATATCACTGATCCCTAGATAACTACTCTAGTTATTTTACTTGAGAGTCTCTCCATTTCCAGTCTTGACATGTGCTCCATGTTACCTGTAACATGGAGCACATCATGAATAATGTGCCTTTCATGGTGCGACACAGTGACCAGACTGGATAAGTAATCCATCAAGAACACAAAACGGCAAGGGCACACTTGTGCAGTGTGTCCACAGTAGCTCAGATTTAGGATGCAGGCTGTTATTTGCATGCTCTTGTTTGTCTCATGCAGTGTCTTTAAACATAATAGCAAAGATTGTGCATGCTCAGCAGAGAATCAATGTTTGATGTCAATACCCAATTCCAAATGGGACGAGGAAGAGTACACAGTTGGCTGGTGTGTATTGTCTGTGTTTCAGATGTCTGCGCTGCTCTTACTTTATAACAAAGTCAAATATTTTCTGTGTATGTGTGCACATTAATTTGTATGTGCATCTTCTTTCGTTTGCCTATGTGAGTCTTTGTGTGTCCTGTAAAGTGTATACAGTCTGTGGGATCAGTGGTAACCCACAACAGAGACCAGGTCACCAATAAAGGAGCACATCATCCTGTCTAAGGCTCCCGAAGGCAAAGGCAGTAGATGTCCCCTTTGAGGCGGCTGAGAACAAAGCATGAAATGTGCAGCGCTAGCATTGAGCCAGGTAGATAAAAAGATACATGTATTAATCTGTGTAATAGATATAGTAAAATGTGCTCTCTCCCGGTCCACTCCAAATCAATGGCCATTATGTTTCCTGGACTGGTGTGTGAAGAGCCCATTTCTCCTTGTGTGTGTGTGTGTACACTTTCTCTGTGCAAGAGTTGCTTTGCTTAATGATGGGCTGGCGTGGCCCCGTGGACATCGTTTGTCCCCTTTAATTACGTTGGAGGTGGAGATTGTTATTCATGGTAAGGGACAGGGGAATAACCCTCAGCCCCCCTCTTCCCCCCTCCCCCTTCCCCGAGGCCTACTGCTCTTAGCATTGATGTGGGCGGATGTGCAGAAAACAGATGCTACCCCATGATTTCTGAGTATTTGTACTAATGATGAGCTCCGCTAGGCTATCTTTCAACCGTTTTAATGGTTCAGCCTGATTTAAAGTCAGATTTTATGGATGGAGCAGTGGTTTCCAATGCAGCTCATCGCCAAGGGCCATGCTGAAGCTCTTTTATACAGCGTGACTGTTTACACTGCAACACTTACAGTACGTGGAGTTAAGGGCAAGTCTGCCTCACGTCAAGTCTGGCACTGTTTGCTTTCAGAAGCAAACCAGTTGTTTTGTCCTATTCATTACAAACTGTGTAAACTTCACACATGATTGTCTTCCAAAAGCTAGCGCAATTTTTTAGATTGATCTCCTTCCTGCCAGGCAGCCATTGATCGTCATTCCTTTCACTGCAATATGAAGATTAACTTGCAGAGATATTCTGAGATGGGTAATCAATCACATTTTTCGCCCGTGTGGCATTACTGATTCTTACGTCGAATTGCAAGCACTTTGAAAACTGTCTTTGTTGATGCATTCAAAGATGCTTGGCCGTTTCGGATTTGAGAGTTGGCTGACATTGCGCTGACAAGCTATACTGTCCTAAAATCACACCCAGGAGATAAACAATGAGCAAATATCCAATTATTGAGAAGACTCGTGAGTCTTTTGTCATTTAGTATTCCAAAAAAGTCCTTGGACGGCTACATGATCACACAAAAATAAAGACCTTCTACAGATAGCTTATACTGCCAAGGACAAAGGCTTTTTAAAACTTGATCTCCTTTACGACATACATCTCAACATCTCAAGACACACAAATATTGAGGGTTCTTAGCATGGATATTGATATTATTGGCGATACTGGCGTGTTTTTCCTCATCCAGTGCGAGTGTCTATCCTGCCAGTGTTTAAGTGTTGGACGGGATGTGTCCCGGAGGCTGGTTCCAATTCCCAGTGGTGTCCATCAGACCCCTGTCCCCCGAAGCTCTGACAGAAGGAGCTATTATTTTCTCATCGCCTTGGTGGCCCGTGTCCCCTGGGAGAGGCCCCCCCACGTGACTGACAGCTCCGTAAACACAGCCAGCCCCGGGGTGACTGAATGAGAGCTCACCGCAGTGACGCCCTTGTCCCGCCTTTTCTCCTCCCTCCTCCCTCCTCCCTCCTCCTAGACTTCTCATATCGGTGTGTCTCTCCATCGTGACCTGGTCCACCCTCAACCTCCCCATATTCCCCTCACCTGACGGGGTCAGAAGTTATATCTAACCTCGCTGCACCCTTGCCAGCAGCTGACCAAGAACCCCCGACACCCTAATACTTTTGTTATCCATTATTTCCAGCCAAACCTCTTTTGCTTCTTGTGATATTTTCAATATTTTCAGATGCACTCTATTAGTTCCTTTAATGCAGTATCATAACAACATAGCAGAGATTGCAGGGGCTGGCCCGGCTCCTCTGTGTGCGTGTCAGTAGGTCTAACTCCTTTGTAACTAAGACAGATGACTGTGTCAAGGTTGTTTCCCCACAGGGCCGGGAGAGTTGTTCTCCTCCCAAGCTTCTCCGCTCCCTCCACTTTGCGGGCTTGGTTGGGCCACGCTGCTTATTGTAATGACCTAATGTAGATTCAGGATCAGCAGCCAGGGGCATCCATCTACATCAGGGTGCAGGAGACAGGAATACCCTCTGAGCCTGTCTGCTAGTTTTTGTGTCTGTGTTTGTCTGTGTGCACATGTGCTCCTGCATGTCGGTGTATGTGAGTGAACAGGATCACTTATGTAAATCTTGTTGGATTATTTTGGCTTTCTTTTTGTTTTGTGTTGTGGAAGCCATCGAATTGAAAAAGAAATTAGTACACATGACGGATAAACTATAGCGGTGGGAAAAAAAATCGATTCACCTATGTATCGCCATTTTGTTTTGCTGTTTTTACAATTTTGAAATAGGTTTTTTAATGCCAGAATCAATATATTTGCTTAATTTGACTCTAGGCAGAGGTAGAAGGAAGTTACCGCTTTTATTGTTGTTGTCAGAGTAACGCGACATCATATCCGTTCCGTATCCGTCAACCAAAACAAACCACAGCCGGCCGCAGTGAGCCGAAATGGGAAAGTAGAAAATGGCGAAGGGTCCACGTGGATACGACCTGCACCCTCCCACTTTAAATCCAGCGTGGTAAACACTACACATCCAGTAAAGAATGGAAACACTTTGGGTTTCACACATTGACAGGAAAAGCAGAGCTCGACATCACGGCTAAAGCTGCATGCTAACTCTGTCAAGGACAGGAAACATTATCGTATGGCGATAACGTGTGGTCGAGCCGGCCATCACTCTCGTCTCCGTGGTCAAATCAGCCGATGCTACAACTGTAGAGCACCCAGATACTGACATTTATGTTAAATGCATTCAAACATTTTGAATGAATTTTTTTTATAAATAATGCCTGACAATGACTGATATATTTGACTTCTGGACATGCTGGAGATCAAACATTTTTACGGTATTAATTTAGATATTTTATTTTAAGTCCCTAGAAGTGTTGGTCCAGTGTTAAAAAGTTAACAAAAATCACAATAAATCTTCATATTGAATCACAATACATACCGAATAGGCACCTAAAAATCATGATAGTATCGAATTGGGAGATAGATAGATTGTCCCAGCACCAATAAACTAAGTAGGGTTTTTCTTTATGGACAATCCATTTATGGAAATAAATGTTAATTTTAGCTACCTTAATTTAAAAAATAACATGTTGATCAACACTGTTGATTAAATCAAAAGATTTTCATGTCTGTTGAATTGCTCCAACTGCAGGTAAACTGATAATGAACAAACTGAGCAGGACTTTGCTATAAAATAACAAAATAAACAAATATCATATTGAAAGCAATAAATCCAACTCTGCGGTGGTATGAGAGCGTCCATTATTCAAGGTAAAATCTAATTTATACACATCATACAACAAGAGCTTAACACTGACTTTTCATTCAGTGTGTAAATTACATTTATTTTTAGTAACATGGTGTCTTTAGTTGTTGGTTACCTTACATCATGAGTATCTTTTCCATCGTTCCATTCCACATGATGTGAATGTGTCACAGCTCCTGTCAACTTTCATCTCTAGAAATTGTTAAATATTCACTTTGTCTATTTAAGTTTTGCTGAGTTGTCAGTGTCAATGAAGTTAATATCTCCATCCCCAAACGAGTGTCATTTCACTTGCAAATATGGCAATGCTGTGCTGCTGATCTTCTTATAATGCATAAACACCTCTTCAATTTAGGAAACAGCTTTGTTCAGAAGGTGTTTTCACACAACCTTTCTCGTCAGCATCTTCTGATCGGCATAAACATTTGCTGGATCTCTGTTTAGCATAAATCAATTATGAGTTTTTTCTTTACTTGCTAACTCACATCATCTTGTCTTTTACAACAGTGAAAGAGGAAGAAGGGGCGGGGGGGGTTGGGGGGGGGTGGGGGGGTGAACTGGATTCTTTGTTGAATGGAGAGCCAAGATGTGACCAAGGGAAAGCATGTGGAGGATGAAGAGGAGGGGACCGAGCACCGAGTCTTGGGGGAAACCTTGAGAGACTGGGACTGTTTTATAGTGCAAGTGATACTGAGGGAGGACTCAAAGTGGGTGAGGAGGATCGAGTCACTGATGGTTTCGAAGGCAGCACTGAGGAGAAGATTTTCCTTAACTTCTAGCAACTGAAATGAAACAATGCTCCATCCAACTCGTCTCAGTCTCTGATCTCCTAACCTTTTAGTAAAGCCCTACATGTAGCCTAATATTCACTGACCATTCCATCCACAGGACAGTGTGTTGCTCACTTGTTGAGTATTTCTGAATATCTGACTCCAAGAGCAATGCTAGCTTGCATCATATCCGTTAGTATACTTATCAAGAATGATTAACCAGTTGTCAGGGTTTGAAAATCTGCCGTACTGCAGTCGTAGGCTGGCTAGAATTGTCACTGTAGGGATTTGGCTGCAACAGGTTTTGGTTATTAGCAAATTAATTAATAGATAATAATATTATTATTATTATTAATAAAGATTATCAATAAACATTAATAATTAAACGGGGCACCACCCTGGAATCAGGGACCAATGACCAAAACGTTAATATAGTCTCATTCTATATGCTAAACTATCAATTTGGAACGTTGATTAATA